>CAJNDV010016347.1:24371-45608 GCA_905221635.1 Symbiodinium sp. CCMP2456 | reverse complement strand
GTAGTGGCAGTAGTAGGTAGCAGTAGTAGCAGTAGTAGCAGTAGTGGCAGTGGTAGGTAGCAGTAGTAGCAAAAGCAGCAGTAGTAGTAGTAGTAGTAGTAGTAGTAGTAGTAGTAGTGGTAGTGGTAGTGGTAGTGGTAGTGGTAGTAGTAGCAGTAGTGGCAGTAGTAGGTAGCAGTAGGTAGCAGTAGTAGCAGTAGTGGCAGCAGTAGGTAGCAGTAGTAGCAGTAGTAGCAAAAGCAGCAGTAGTAGTAGTAGTAGTAGTAGTAGTAGTAGGAGTAGGAGTAGGAGTATGCCGGTGGCAAAGACACACTGCTGCTAGCACTTTCAAGCATCGTTGCATTCGTCGTAGCAGTCAGAGCCGACACCGCCACACTGTTTTGCAGAGGGCCTTCGCAAGAATGAAGCGTGGAAGCACGAGATGCAGGGACCTCGGCCATGCAGCCTCGGCTATTTGCTGCACTGCTCCGGTTGATTGAATCGAATGTGGCTTCAGCGTGCAATCGATAGCAACGGTGGTGATGGCAAGTTTCCTGGTGAGTGTTGTCATGATGGCCACGAGGAGGATGATGGTGATTTTGATGTTCGCGATGATGGTGGTGATAGTGATGAGGGTGATTATGTTGATGTTCTCTTGGCCGTTGCCGTGTTCGTGGTGGTTGTGGTCGCTGTGGTGGTTGTGGTTGCGGTAGTGGTTGTGGTTGCGGTTTCGGTTGTGGCGGTGGTTGTTATTGTTGTGGTGATGGTGGTGATGGTGGTGGTGGTGGTGATGGTGGTGGTGGTGGTGATGCTGGTGATGGTGGTGATGGTGGTGGTGGTCGTGGTGGCGGTGCTGGTGGTGGTTGTTGTTGTTGTTGTTGTTGTTGCTGCTGCTGCTGCTGCTTGTGATGAGAGTGTTGGTGTTGGTGTTTGCGTTGGTATTGGTGTTGGTATTTGTGGTGGTGGTGGTGCTGGTGATGGTGGTGGCGGTGGCGGTGGTGGTGTTGGTGGTGGTGGTGGCGTTAGTGTTGCTGGTGGTGGTGGTGGTGGTGGTGCTGCTGCTGCTGCTGGGGATGTTGACGATGCTGTTCATCACGATGGTTCGTAGTTACCGGTGATCAGTCAGTGATGGCAGAGATCACGATGTTTGGCATGCAGGGAGAGATGGGCAGAGTTGATTATCGGCGGACTTGGAAAGGTGCAAGAGCACGACCTGCAATTGTTCCCTCTCGGACTCACTCCTTGGGATCCCTAGCTGCAGGGCGCTTGTAGTTATGTAACTAATGCGTTGCAGGGTCTCTTCAAATGTACGGCCAGTAGAACCGCATGTCTCCCCTGACGTGCAGAGCTGCCGTCTGCGATTCCGATGATCCTGCATCCGAAAGATCGTAAATCATGTCAGTCCCTTCGACAGGATATCCTTCTTCCGTGTCCTTCCGGTTTAGAGGCGAATACTCGTCATAGTATCATCCCTCTTCTCTTCTCTGCCTAGGGCGGACCGCCCGCTCTTTTCAGCGGATGGCTCCAGCCCAGCTGAGGCGCACAGCGCGGGCTTTCGGTCAGGGCTTTGGGGTGCTGAGGCCTAGGCCAGAAACTTCCGGCCCTCAACCACAGCACTGAGGGACTGAGGGACAGAGGTGTCGACGTCTGGAGGCTGGGGTTGAGGTTTGTGGTTGAAGCTTCGATTTCGCTTCCAAAAGGGCCTAGGCGCCGGCCCGAAAGGCCCAAAGTCCCTCCAAAGGTTTTCGCCGCGGAGCTCCGAAGCGTGCTGCAGGTCCCACGCTTTTCGGCTTCAGGGTTCCCTCATTCCCTCGAGGGAGACTGGGATAAAGCTTTTCCAGCGGTTTTGCCACAGGTTTAATGGGGTTCAGGGCCACAGCACAGGTGCAAGTAAGGTTGATGAGACAGCTGGGTCCTGAACAGAAGCTTCCAGTCACTTCGAGTTCCCGGGAGACTTCGCAAAGGCTGCCACCACTCTCTCCTCTCGACGGGCATGGCAAACATCCCTTATAATTCCTTCTACTTCGCCTGCTCATATGTCCGACTCAGCTTGATCGCGGTTGTGGTCCAAAGTCTTCTTGCTTACGATGCACCCGGACCCGAACCGTGACATTCAAAAGCTCAAGGCGAAATTTCAAAGGCTCACGCGTAGACGAAGCACCCCAGGGATGTGTGTGGACTCTTGTGGCCTAAATGTCAGAAGACGGCCCAGCTCAGCTTTCAGCACTCCTTAGGGTTCCCGACAGGTGTGAGGTTTCCTCTGGAAGCCCTAACTCTACTCTCTACTAAACTCTCGAAGAGACACTCAAGTGAATTCCCAGCTCTCCTTGCCACGGGCTGCCTCGCAGCTGGCGCAGCCGCTGCAGGAGGCAGGCCAGCATGAAGGTTTCGTTCGGGGTTAAGGATCTAGGATTGATGGCCACTGACTTTTGCACTTGTGACTTTTTCTGCTTTGCTTACAACATTTGAGCTTAAGCTAGGACAGCGGCAGCAGCAACAACAACAGCAGCAACCATAATCACAGCAACAACCCAATCAACAACACTAGCGAGAATAACAACGAGAACGCCGACGAACACCAATACTAGCAATGACAACAAGAAGCATACTAGCAATAACACAATCACAACAAGATGACGAACTACAAAAGCGACACGACAGCAGCAACAGCAACGACAACGACAACAACAACAGAAGCAGCAGCAGCAGCAGCAGCAGCAGCAGCAGCAGCAGCAGCAGCAACAACAACAACAACAATAACAATAACAATAACAACAACGATAACAGCAGCAATAACGCCAATAATAGCAACAATAACAACAACAATAGCAACAACAAGAACACCAACAATAACAACAGCAATAACATCAACAATAACAGCAACAATAACAACAACAATAGCAATAATAGTAACAACAACAGTAACAACAACACGCAATGACAAACCAACGACGACAGCATCATCAACAACATCAACAACAACAACAACAACAACGAAACAACAACAGCAAGGGGGTGGGCGTGTCTGCCGCCGCGAACGGTGTATCGATTTCAAGCATGCGATGTGCTAAAGCCCGAGTTATTGCACAATGCAGTTTAGATGCTTATTGCGTTTTGGCTTTCATATCGGTTTGTACAGTGAATCCAGCGGTTTTTCTGAAAGCTCAAGATTTTGCATGTTCGCATGCCTTTTGCTTCGGTGCTTACAGTGATTCGTGAGTCTTCCGCTCCCTTATGTCGTGTTTTTGGATTTTCTTCCGGAATCTCTTTCTTTCTGATTCCGGGGATGGGAGGTGGGGTAGTTACGTCCATGGGCCATTGGGATCATGCACGTTGTGTTTTCGCTGAGACTTTCTTTTTTACTTTTGTGCAGGGGTGGGGTGGGGATGGAGAGGGGGCGTGGTTGATGACGTCCGTGCAATGCTGATTACGTATGTCGTGCTTGTTTTTCTACTTCCATGCAGGGGTGGGGGTGAAGGGCTGGGGGCGACACAGGGGTGGGGGGGCAGTAACGTTCATGATGTCTGCGGTGTGATGGAGGCATGGACAGTCTTCACACTGTTTAAGATTTGTCACCTTCTTGCGGAGGCCACGCTTCTTTGCTATGTACCCCAGATGTGATGATTTCCTGAGACCCTGTGTTGATGATGACGATGAAATAATAATGATGATGATGATGGTCATGACGATGAAGAAGATGATGACGATTGTGATGATGATGCTGATGATATATAATAGGGATGACGACTATGATGATGCGAATGATGGCGGCGATGATGACTGCTGTGGGTTTTGGAGAGCCCGTCGCTTGCAACCTGCACCTAAAACCGCTTAACCCTCAAGTCCTCAAGCCAGATACCACACATACACCGAAACCATGGGCCTGACTCCGGCATGACACCCAAAAACACACTCGCAGCCTGTGCCGTGTGAGTGCTCAGTCGTGCCAAGTGCTGAAGATGACTATGACTACGACAACGAAGATGATTATCATGATAATATCTATGTTGACGCTGAAGATGACGATGACGACGGTCTTGATCCTGGTGATGATTGTGTTGTTGGTTTCAAGAAACCGAACGTCAAACACAGCAATGCTCAACTCACAGAATCTGTGGGTTGCTCATGCGACGGTTGCATGACAAGAGTCTCGAGCCCTCCACAAAAAGACTTAACAACAGACACACAAACGTAACAACAAAAAATGACAAAAGACAAGGGGTATTTGCAACACTCCTTTTAAGCATATCACAAAAACTAAAACCACAATCCCGAAAACCATCGTGATATATACAAAAGCCGCAAAAACGCGAGGTTGTTGCCTCCATAAGCAAAAGTCGTACAAAACGAACGACACCCTTCGCAGCGGCAGTTTCTACTTGTACTTCTACTATTACTACTACTACTACTACTACTACTACTACTACTACTACCACTACTACTACTGCTACTACTACTCCCACTCCTGCTCCTGCTGCTGCTGCTGCTGCTGCTGCTGCTGCTGCTGCTGCTGCTACATCTACAACTACAGCTACAACTACAACAACAATGACAACAACAACTACTACTACGACTTCTACTTCCACTTCTACTACTACTACTACTACTACTACTACTACTACTACTACTACTATTACTACTACTACTCCTGCTCCGGCTGCTGCTGCTACTACCACTACTACTACTGCTGCGGTGCTGCCACTGCAAGTTCTAGCACTGCAACTGCAACTACAACTACAATAACATATACTTCTACATCTACTCCTACCACCAATACCACTACCACTACTACTACCACTATCACTACTACTAAACAACAACAACAACTACTACTACTACTACGACGACGACGACGACTACTGCTACTACTACTACTACTACTACTACTACTAGTATTACTACTAGTAATTGTAAACGTATTAGTACTAGTACTAGTGCTAGTACTAGTACTGCTTCTGCTATTGCTACTGCTATTGCTGCTGCTGCTACTACTACTACTACTACTGCTCCTGCTGCTACTCCTGCTGCTGCTGCTGCTACTGCTACTTCTGCTACTATTACTGCTAGTACTACTACTACTACTACTACTACTACTACTACTACTAGTACTACTACTACTACTACTACTACTACTACTACTACTACTACTATGAGTACTACTACGGCTACTCCTACTGCCACGGCCACGGCTACGGTCAGTGTTTCAGTCAGTGCCACTGCAACTGCCACTGCAACTGCCACCCACTACCACCACTACTGACTATCGTCGGTATTAGGAGTCCGTTCAGCCTATCATGCATCTTTCAGAAAAATGCCAAGTAAGTCCCATGTTTCCGGATGGTCGAGCCAGGTACTTTCAGAGCCGTCTGCTCCGCCCGAGGTCCTGCCAGCAACCGGAAGGGAAGCAAGGGGGCTGAGGATTGAGGTTCCGGCGCGGAGGGCCAAGGATGAGGATTGGCAGATATAATTGAAGATCAAACCGACAGGGCTTCGGCTGAAGGCTTCCAGATCCGTTGGATGCAGGTTCAGTGTCGGTTCTGTGCAAGTACGAGAACTCTTCTTCCAGAATTGAGCTTTCTGGTGTGTGGAGGGTCTAAGTGTGACCGACGCTTTGGCTCGCAGCGGCCCAGACAGCACCGTGCACTTCTCACAGATACAACGCCACGTGCACAATCGCAAATAGTATGTTGGCAGCTGTGTGCTGACCCATAACAGACACCTCAAGCTGTCAACCTCTCTCTACGAATGCAGCAATTCTGCTGCTACAGCCGCGGAGCAATGGACGCGGCGAGTAACGGAGAGAGCGTGGCGACCTCCTCCTCTTCATTCAGGATGTGGTCAGTTGGGATCACAGGGTTGGAGTGATTTTCTCCGACATTCTTTTTCAGTAGTAGATGTGGGGACGTGGGCCGCAACTTTCTCTTGTGGGCAAGGCATTGTGAAGCCTAACGAAGACATGAACGAACAGGTTTACCCACACCCTACACCTTAGAGGGTTAGGACTTCATCCAAAAACTCAGACCTGGCACGGCAGGAGGCTCAGCAGTGCCAGAGAATATTTCGAGATGTTTGTGGTGCCTGTGCAGACGCTGTGGCTGATGACCTGCATCCAAGCGCACGAGGAGCTGTTGAAAGGAGGGAGCCTTATCAAGTTCCAAGAGGATCTGGGCCAAGCTTTGTTTATCTCTCATCAGTGGGCTGGTCTTGGCCATCCAGATCCGCATCTTCTGCAGCTCAAGGTTTTGCAGGACGCGTTGAGAAACTTGTTGTCTGGAAACAGCTCAATTTCGGCCAGTATGGTCATGGAGCTGTTAGCCGGCCAGCAGCATGGTGTTTCCATGCATGACAAGTTGGCTGATAGGCTGTTTGTGTGGTATGACTACTTCTGTTGTCCGCAAGCAAATGTCGAGCATCGGCAGTCTGCCATCGACAGCATACCGGCCTATGTGGGTCGCTGTCAGATCTTTTGCATCCTCTGTCCTCATGTTCGGCATGCGCATGACAACACGCTCCTGAACAAGCACACCTGGGCGGAACGAGGCACGGACCTGCCTTGCGTAGCACGGAGTCACGGAGCTTCAGCAGTTACGGACAGCTGTCGTCACCAGTGCTTTTCTTCTTCTGTTGTTGCTGCTGATGCTGCTGCTGCTGCCATGGTTAGTCTTGCTAGTGTTTCCGCTAGAATCACGAGCGTTATGTTCACAAAGCTTTTTGGCCTCCTACTCGGCGACCCCGGTGATGACGAATCCTTTTTGCCTTCATTTCTCCGCGCACTTCGTGTTCCTGTTTCTGTTGGCATGTCTGCTCTGGACCGAGGAACGATACATGCAGCACGAAAGTAGTTGAGACTAAGTCTGGGTCGCAATGCATATGCACACGCACAGGCACAAGGACATACCCAGTCACAGATACATACACTTACGTGTACATATGTCAATGTATGTTCATGTGTGTATATATACATATACACACATATGTGTGTGTTGGCATACACACAAATAAACAGGTGAATGTTCACGGAGAACTGACGGGCCAGCGTATTCTACAAAACGCATATACGCACGTACACAGGGGCCTGAATCGCCTCACGACAGGCCAAAACATAATAAACGTGCTCGTGTTAGAATGGTGACTACATACATACATACATACATACATACATACATACATACATACATACATACATACATACATACATCGTGATGGAATGGCGAGGCTGGTGCAGGCTGGAGAGGGCTGCCCGAGAGCTGAGCTTGCATCCAGATTCCATCGCCACCATCGAGATCCACAGCGCCACACACCAGGTCTTGTCGAACACCTTTGACTGGGTTCGATGCCCCGTGGGCGAGGGGAGCTTCAGCGAGGAGACAGACCGCGAACGTGTAGGTGAAGTGTTGTGTGATATGATCAAAGCAAAGCTGCAGCATTACCTCGACGAGGAAGATCTGCACAACTATCGCGTGTTGCTGAACACACAGGCAGTCCACTTCAGGAAGCTGTCGGTGAGGAGGGTGGAGAGCCTTCTGCCGCACACCTGCTCAGACGAGCAGGACCCGGCAAGCTTTGCTCTCGGACAGTTCCTGGAGCAGAATGGATTTGCCAATGCAGTAGAGCGAAATGATGTCGGATGGACGCCCTTGTGCTATGCAGCCCTTGCAGGTGATCCTTTAGTCTTGGCAGCGTTGCTTCAGCAGCGAGCAAACGTCAATGATGGTATCGGCCGTCAAGATCCCATCTTGCAGTTTGCCCCAGGCACTTCTGTGCTTGACATTTGCGTGTGTTTGAACCACAACAATGCGGCGCGCGTGCTCATCGACTTTTCTGCCGATGTTCGGCAGAAGGATGGGCTTCGCGCCACGGCGGCTCACTGGGCCTGCGTTGGTAACAATGTCGAAGGCAGGCCAACCAGCCGTGGGATTCGGGGATATTCAGGGGTCTGTTTTGGGTTTAGGGTTGAGGGTGTTTCATCTAGTGAAGAAGCGGTAAAGGCATTGAATGTGTCAGAGTGTAGCTGACTGTTCTTCAACATGTTCGTTCTTACTTTTTGCATACCCCAGAAGTCTGATCTAATTGTTCAGGCTCCTACACTAACTACCCCCTTATAATATCCGTTATAGTACCCTTCGAAGGACCCCTGTTCTTCCTACTTATTACGGGCCGACATAATATACCAGGCCTGCAGCTCTTGCGGATAGCGGGCTGCAGCCTCGGGGACCGCGCGCTCTTCGGTGAGCTCCCGTTCGGCCTTGCATGTGCCATGGGCAGCGTGAGATGCATCAAGGACCCAAGGGATTTATGAACCCCAGATCCGAATTTCGAAGCCTTCCTAATCTTTCCGACAGAACCCCGGACGCCTCCTGCCCGCAGATTTTGTATGGATAGCGCAGGGTGTCGCCTGTCAGCAGGCAGTAGTCCTCAAAGAAAGGCAGCTGCCAGCTGCCGGAGTGTTTGGGTGCGCATGGACGCAAGTGGCCATGCTTCTGAAAGCAGACTCCTTGCTCAAAAACTATCACCGCAACGAGGCTCCCTAGCAAAATCCCGGGGCCGCAGAGTAATCACCGAAGGAACCCTAGCACCCTTATGGGACCCTCAGAGGAAACCCTATAGGAACCCGCTGTGCTTGGTTTCAGGAGCTCCTTCCCGTCACGGATCGGCAGGAGTGGAAGAAACGAGCGGCTGGCGCTTCAGGGATGTAGAGCTGATAAATGCATGCAGCAGACAGACACCCAGTTTTACAAGACATACATACATGATACATACATATATATATATATATATGTATATATACACACATACAATCACATACACATACACACACACACACGTATGTAAATCACTACGCTTGTTTTCTATATACATACATACATATATATATATATATATGTGTCTGTGTGTGGCCATGCAACAAAAAGGAGTGACCATAGTTGTATGTGTATACACATAGACACATATCTACATCGCACCCGTGGACTGCCATGCAGCATAAGTCTGTATCTGCACATGTCGTCCACGTAGTTGTGCTTTCAGCTGCCCGCTTGATTGCCAGAATGCAACATGCATTGACGTGAGCGGCACGGGATACAGTACGGTAAAAGACGATGCAAGACAACGCTGCAGAAATCGCGAGGAGCTTGCAATCGGGCTGCATTCGGCGCTTCTCTACGGACATGCCTCTGCAGAAGTAGTTGCAATCCTGGTAGAGGCGGGGGCCGACATCAACCAAGCAGCGGAGAAACCCGAGTTTTTCAGTCCCTTTGGCTTGGTTTGTGCTTTTCTAAGCTTGCGCCACCACTGGCGACCGTCGGCACTGAGCACCTATGCCCGCAACGTAGCGGGGGCGACACCTCTTATCTGCAGTATTCTCAGTGGCTCCTTTGAAGCCGCAGCAGTCTTAATATCTGCCGGTGCGAGCTTGGAGCTTAGCAATCACGAGGGCAAGATCGCTAGGGATTTTCTCAATCCTGCGTCTGCCCCGGAATTCCTTGTGAAAGCCATCGGTGGCTGCCCTGCTGCCTGTGATGCAGTAGTGGTCGAGCATTCTCAAAGGATCTGGGTTAGCGTTTGAGCAGGCGAGCAGTTGATCTGCTAGTCAGAAAATTCTTTTCCAGATCTCCGCGAGCGCACGGTGACCTGCCGCTTGTATCGGTGTTGGGGAAGCCATGCCTCCGGGCTCTCTTTTACAGTTTTAGAAGACTTCCCGAAAATCAGGGATTCGGTCGAATTGACAGTTTTACTGCTTTACTCTCACATGTTCTGCTTGAGGACATGCAGGCTCTCCACGGCTTCTTCAAAAGATCCCATGGGGCGGCACCAAGTTTGATTCTGTTCCCTTGCCATCGAATGATGGGGAAAAGCTTCCCTGAATTCGCTGTGCCGGATGTGCTTCCAATTTTACAAACCATCTCCCTTTGAAACGTCGGTTAAAAGAAGCTCCGGATTGGTGGACGGGCTTTGGTCTCAAAGTGCAACTAATTCACACACCAGGGCCCGTGTGCTTGGTGGGCATAGGTATACCCTCAGCACGACTTGAGGAGACAATCCCAACATCAGAAGCAACCTCATCAGCATTAAGCACAACAAAATTGCCTGCAACAGTAGACAGAACAACAAGATCTGCTGCTGCTCCTCACCCTCCAACAACGACCAGGAGTACAAGTATTGCTAGTAGTATTATTACTGCTTGCTGCTGCCGTTGCTACTGCGCTACTGCTACTGCTGCCGTTTCTGCTGGTGGTGGTGGTGCTCCTGCTACTGCTACTGCTCTGCTGGTGCTACTGCTGCCTCTACTGCTACTGCTGCTGCTGCTACTACTACTGATTTGCTACTGCGACGGCTACTGATGCTACTGGGTAGCACAGTCGCGCTTGCAGCCATAGTCGTCTTACTGGTAGTAGCATGTAGTACAAAAATTCCAGAAAAAAACACAGACACTGGAAGACATGTACACAGCATACACGAAGCACGGCATCAATCATACACGATCAAGAAGTACCACACGCTTCTGGCAGACAGTGGCAGCGGCACTGACAGCACTTCGAGCTTTCAAGGAGGACTGGCGAGAGGCTGTGCCGTAAGGGCTGGGAAACTTCATTCAGGCTAGGAAGCCGGAGTGTGCGGGGCCACGTTTCGAAGACAAATCGCGGCGATATCGAATCGAGTGCGATTGCGCTTTGAAGCCAGGAAGCCTAATCACACCAACTTAAACCACCCTTATTGAAAGGGGTCGCACACTGGTAGAACATGTATGGATGCTGTTTGACATGGGTTCTAAACAGGCAGGTCGGTGTAGGGCTTTTCCATCAGACGGCTTAGACATCGGCTTGGGTATGTAGAGATTTGCTGCGAGCCCAAGTTCTATGGCTTTACAGCGACTTGGCTCTGTGGTCCCCAGACGCTGGCAAATTGCCGTTTGTGTGGGTTGACGTGTCTTTAACGTGTCTAGGCTTCGGTTTACTCCAGCAGGTGAGTTCTGACAGTAAGTATGTAGTATGAATATATGTGGTATGTAGTATCTAGTTTGTAGTCTGTTGTAGTAGCAGCAGCAGCAGTAGTAGTACTAGTTGTAGTTGTACTTGTAGTTGTAGTTGTAGCAGCAGCAGCAGGAGTGGAAGTAGTAGTAGTAGTAGTAGTAGTAGTAGTAGCAGCAGCAGCAGCAGCAGTAGTAGTCGTAGTCGTAGTCGTAGTCGTAGTCGTAGTCGTAGTCGTAGTCATAGTTGTAGTCGCAGTCGCAGTCGCAGTCGCAGTCGTAGTAGTAGTGGTGGTAGTAGTAGTAGTAGTAGTAGTAGCAGTAGCAGTAGCAGCAGTTGTAGCAGTAGTATTATTGTTCTTAGTAGTAGTCGTCGTTGTTGTTGTTGGAGAAGAAGAAGTAGTTGTGGCAGTGGTAAGAGTTTATCAAGATTCCATGTGCCGTCAGAGTCGGAGACATCCGACACAATTGATCGCAGCACATCACTTGAGTACACCCTGGAGGCACAAGCTCCAAGCGCGTAGCTTCAACCCCGCACTCGCGACCCGCGGAAACCTCAAAAGCCCCGAAGGCTTAAAGTCCGTAAAGCTCAATGTTGACTTTTTTGTTGCAGCGCTTTGGAGGCCGTCCGTGCTCAGGCAGCAAAAAGTCTCGAGAGGCGGCTGGACTCTCTCAAGTGCCCGAGAAGGTTTGGGTTTGGCTTAATTTGTTAAGTTAGTATTCGGACGCTTACTCTGATTGTCATTGATGTTCCTCTGTCCTATTTTCACTACGACAGCAACAGCTAAATCATTACTGCTACCAGTGTTCGGTCTTCTGCCCTAACGAGGGTTGGTGCAATCCGGTGTGGGTTCTGCGAAGGGTTCGCGACCGCTTCGTTACGGAACAGCTGAAGCACACTCAGCAGCACTAGCAGTGGTAACAGCAGCAGCCGAAGTAGCAGCGGTTTAAGCTTTTCTGAAAAGCAACACGGCAAAGCTACTGCGGCCGGAGAATTCGCAGTGTTCGGAGGAGAAGTGGAAGCGGTCGCAGTAGCAGATTGTTCAGAAGGGCCCTTCTGCTGGTATGCGCAGTTATGGTGATAGGACTCCGCGTGATAGCTGCGATGGTACCGATGAACCCAACCGTGTGACCGCCCGCTGCGAGGTACGAGCTACAGAAGATGCCCTGTGTATCACAGTCCGGGACCTGGCAGCCAAGCGGTGGAGCGCCACCTCTACAGAACAAGGTCCTCGAAAACAGGCTGATATAGGCTGATGCTCATGATGCTCAGCTAGTCGGTGTCCTTGCATAGAGAGGAGCAGATGCTGCTGATGCGGGTGTGTTTGGTGTCTGGGACTCTGGCTGCCGTTCACGGTGCTTGGCCTGCCAGGGCTCTTTCGATTGCTGGTGTCAAAGCCGAGGTATGGATTCATGATGCTTGGCTAGTCGGGGGTTCTTGTGCAGGAGCATGTTGAACTGACGAAGCTCGGCTCTTCGGGGTTCTTGCGTAGCAGGCAGTGTTGCTGATGCTGTTGTGCTTTGTTTCTTCCGGTGGCGACGATTATGTGACCTGTCTGCGCGTCGAAAGCTTCACCGATGGCCATTAAGTTGGCTTGTCGGGGCTCCTCCAGCGAAGTTGGTAGAGCTCATGCTAATGATGCTGGGCTGCCTCCGCCCCGGCTGACGATCATGTGATGTCATCGGGATTTGTGTGTGTGACTAGTCATTGGCCGCTGGTTTCAGAAGCTAGTGGAGCTGGACGTCATGATGCTTGGCTTATCGGGGCTTTTGTGCAGGATCCGGTGAAGCTGATGCTGATGATGCTGGTCTTGTAGGGTCTTTTGTGCAGAAGCCAGTGGAGCTGATGCTGATGACGCTTGGCTTGTCGGGGCTTTTGTTGTCAGGGCTTTTGTTGTCGGGGCTCTTGTGTAGAAGTGGGTGGAGGCTCGGCGTGCCAGGTCGTGAAGATAATCGAAGATAGTGTGGCTGTCTACGTTATTTTCTGCTTTGCAGACTTTGGAGACGGAGTGCTCGTGGGCAGAAGCCGGTGCAGCTCGTGTTCATGATGTGGACTGCTTGTGTTCTTCTGCTGGTGACGATGACGTGAAGCGTGAATGTGAGCAGAGATTGGCCGGTGGTTTCGCAAAGATTCCATCCGGAGCTAGAGGAGCTGATGTTTCTGATGCTTGGCTTGCCGCGGCTCTTGTGCTGCAGCCGGGATGATGCTGGTGTTACCGGCTTCCTCTGCTGGTGGCAAGAAGCTAGCAGAGCTGATGTTCACGATGCTTGGCGTGGTGCGGCTCTTGAGCGAAAGCCAGTGGAGCTGATACTGAGTTGCGACAAACACCAAGAAAATCTCGCAGTTGTATCTTCCTATTCTGCGACCCTCAGAAACGCTTGAAAGCACCATCCTAAACTCACAAAAAGCCCCCGAGCCACTTAGGTTGGGCCCGGCACGGCGTGTGCTGCGGGATCGCGTGGCGGTGCTGGCGCTGCTGTTGCAGGTGGGATGTTACGGCTTGGGGGTTCAGGGGATCTTGAGTCCAGGCGCTGAGCGTTTGAGGTCTGAGGGTCTTTCGAAGCATTAGTTTTTTTTGTGCAGGCGGCGTCTGATTTGGAAGATGGATTTGCCTGAGAAAGTGCTTCCAGGAGTGTTGATGTTGGTGGTTTGAAGGACGCTGAATATGCGATCGTGGGAAGACTCCAAAAATAATTGTGATCACCTTGCTCGCTTATGTTTCAGCCTTTGGGTGGTGTAAGATTCAAAGCGAGGCACGTTTCCCCTTCTGGGCAGGCGCCAAAGAGCTCCCGAACGCAGGTTCAAGCCCGAAGATCTAGGGCTTCTGGTGATTCGGGCTTAGCAGGGCCAAAGCCCTGGACATAGGGTCCGTCAGGTTGAAGACATAATTAAACAGGACTGTATGGTCTAAACTCTTCAACATGCACCCTCGAACCCCATATCAAAAGCACCGAACCCTCAAGAAGACCGAGAACCCAAAGCCGTAACCGCAACGCCTCAAACCAAAACCCTTTGAAACCGAAAGTCCTAAACCCTAAACCCTAAACCCTATAATCCCTAAACCCCAAACCCTAAACCCCCAAAGCCCTAAAGTCCGAGTGTTTTTGGAGGCCTTGGCAGACCTCCGGCTTGGCATGGAGACACGGGGTGCCGAGGCCCCTGGACGAGTGCGTGGGCTTGGACTTAAGGGTTCCTTTAAAGGGTTCCTCTAGGCGCTACAAGGCATCGTTGAGTCGTTGAGGGTTTAGGGGTTTGGGGTGTAAGGTTTGGCGCTTAGGGTTTAGGGGTTGTTCCGAGTTTAGAGTTGCGAGCTCTCTTTTCAGGGCCTCCTTGGAGAAGAAGCTTGATTGAGAGACCTTCCAGGCAAGCTTGACGTAGAACGGCCGACGAAGAACCCAGGCACCTCAGAGGGAAGGCTGCAGCTCGGGTGTAGGGTAGGGCTTATTGTTTGGGGTATCCTGCTTCCCATGTGCTGGGTCTCAGAGATGTGGAAATCCAGCCTTCTTTAGGGTTGAAGATTTGGGCTTTGACACGTGGCCAGCTTTTGAAGGCTACGCCCACCCGACATGGCCTAAACCTAACACCAAAATCATCCTTCTAGAAACTTAGATTGCGCGTATACCCTAGAACACCTAGCGCAGAACTCCGAATCTAGAGCTGGCAAGACCTGAGCAGTTTGGCGCATTGCCACTGTGGGTGTGTTGGGGTGTTTGTGTGAAGATACATTGGCTTCCTAAGTTGTCGTAGCCGTAAAGACCCCAGCCAAAAGCCCTATCAGAGCTGCCTCCAAACCCTAAGCCCTAAACCCTAAACCCTCAAACCTAATCCTTAAACCCTAAACCCTACACCCTCAACTCTAAACCTTAAACCCGAAACCGTCAGATCGACAGCGCCTTGGTGGTCTTGGGCCTCCAGACATCTCCGGGCGGCAGCAACTCTTCTCGTCAAACAGGCTCCCTGATGTCACAGCGCTAGTTTTTTTTTCAGAAATCTCGTGAAGTCCCGGTCCGCTTCCTTCTCTTGCCTCGTTCTTCTACGGCGCAGCAGTAGGCCTTCTCCCTATGTGTTAGAAAGCCAAAAAGGGGCTCCATGGTCTTCTTTCCAACGCTTTGGGGCATTTTTGTGTACATGTCATCGTGCTTCGCCCGGGCCTTGCTTGATTTGTGTTCGACTTAAAGGTTCCTGGGACTTAGGAACTAGAGTCACAAGCAAGGTAGCTACACTTATACTTACTTATAACTCTACTTACTACGTCCCATAAACCTCCAAATACACCATCCCAAACTTCAGAGGCACCACGAGTACGACCGCAGAGTCCTCCAGCCGCAGCCGTGCGAGCTCTGCCATCAGCGACAGCAGCGCGCTCCTCTGGCGCTGCAGGGTTGAAGGTTACAGGTTAGGAGGAATTTTGTGTAAGTTTTGCAGTGTGTCGGGTCAGTGAATAATAGGTATTCCCAATCGTATGCTGCTCCCAGGGCGGGCTCTGCGGTTTAGGCTTTAGGCTTCAGAGCTTTATCCTGCAGGGAGAGTTGATGACAAAATTACTTTGGAGACTAAAGATATACAAAGCTCTATATGGTTACAACTGCCCGGGCAGGAACACAAACACCAGTCCTTCTACGAAGCGTCGTGATCGGTGTCATCGTGTGTGCTTGCTGAAAGCGTGTTCCAGCCTCAAGTTGTAGCCTTGAAGGGTTCATTCGCTGATTCCCAATGCATATTGCCTGCCAAAACTAGCAGACCTCAACATACAGTTAAGGGAAGACAATCCTTACACCCTCACACCCTACATCCGCAACGTACATCCCCCATACAAATCGCCAGAACGGCGAAGAACTGAAGTTCCCACCTTGTCGTTTAAGTCGTGCACCGTGCAAACACCTTAGCAAAGGTATACAAGAAAGCTTGACTGCAACAAAAAAGCCATATTCCCTTCATATCGAGTTTCCTTGGCTGTGGACCTCTATTCCGCTTTTGCTTTCATTCTTGGTGATGGATCAGTGGTGACATGGGGTGCGGCGGCTTATGGTGGCGACAGTGGTGCTGTGCGGGATCAGCCGAAGAACGTTGCAATTCTTGGCGACGGATCTGTTGTGACATGGGGTGATGCAGATGCCGGTGGGGGGAACCGGGACAACCCGAGCCAGACAGCCCTTTGCAGCGAGCTGCGTGCAGAGAGCGGCTCCTGATGTATGCAGCTGACCCATCCAGCCCATGGTGGTGACGGTACGACAGCAGTGCTGCGCAGGATCAGCTGAAGAGTCCTAGTCATTCTTGCTGATGGGTGGGTCGCAACCTGGGGGCGATGGGATTATATAGTGGTGACAGCAGTGCTGTGCAGAATCAGCCAAAGAACGTGCAGCACCCTCAAGCCACTTCTTCCGCGTTTGCTGCCATACATGCTGCAAACAGATACAAGGCTCTGACCCCACTTTTGCTGACATTCGTGGAGATGGGTCCATCGTCACCCGAGGTCAGGCAGTTCCGGGTTTTCAAGCTTGAGGGCTCTGTGAAGCAGCCGTACCACAAGTGTCTTGGGAGCTTTGTCTTCACCTCGTGGCTTGAGTTGCTGGAAAAGAATCGACACAGCATTAAAGCAGTCAAGTGATGAGCAAAAGTCTTAAACTTCGCCAAAAGACAAACCATCCACCCTCAACCCATCAGCTCTTATTCCTCAGAAGCTCCACTGTTCTCATCCCCACAGGTTTGTAAATCCTCCAACAGTGTAGAATCCGCGCAGCCTCGAATTACAGAGAAAGCCGCCACGCCCTGGCTGAGGCAAAGGCACTGAGGAGCCAATTCCGGAGATGCCCAACCTTGTGGAATGCGAGGCATGAAGTTGCAGGAGACAGTTGCGACAGTAGCCATAGTAGTCGTAGTCGTACTCGTAGCAGTAGTGGTAAAGTGGCAGGAGTAATTGCAGTGGTGGCAACAGTAGAGGTAGTAGTCGAGGTAGTAGTAGAGGTGGTAGTAGTAGTCGTCGTCGTCGTCGTAGTAGTAGTAGTAGTAGTAGTCGTCGTAGTAGCAGTGGCAGTAGAGGGCTCTTTTAAAACGATGTAAGCTCTGTGCATATTTCCGTTTCACTTGAATGGCTTGTTGCCCGTCTTCACTAGTCTGTTAATGTGGCCTTTTGCAGTTCAAGGAATGGTTCGAACCGGTGCTAGCAGGAGGCCCAGGCGTCTGACTAGGATTTTTTATGTACATGCCGAAAAACCGAAAACCAAAGTACCTGCCTTCAAGCACGTGAAGACCAAAACCCTGTCCCGCACAGTGTTTTGGCCTTTCGATTCGCGCAGACGGAGCTCCAACAACCATTCATGTTTGCTTCTCTTCTGAACCAGAAGCCCACCGGTATTCGTAGCAATACTACAATGCAAGCCGTCGTCGAAGCAGCAGGGTTGCAGCAACAGCTCGTCGTCGTCATCGTCGCCGTACTAGTACTAGTACGTCGTCGTAGTGTAATCTTCGTCATGTAGTCGTAGTCAAGTCGTAGTCGTAGTCCGTCGTCGTAGTCCTGGTCGTAGTCGTAGTCGTCGTAGTAGTAGTAGTAGTAGTAGTCGTCGTCGTCGTCGTCGTTGTCGTCGGTGTCGTAGTCGTCGTGGTCGACATCGTTGTCGTCCACGTCGTCGTCGTCGTCGTCGCAGTCTCCGTCGCCAAAATCACGGTGTCAACTGTCGGGAAAGCTTTTCTTCTCTGCTTTGCTAGGCTGCCGTGGATGCCATGGTCACGCCACGGGGCAATGGATTATGAAACCTTACATACCGCAGTAGATGAAGCCTAAACCTGCACCCTTCGGTATTGATTGTCGCAGAGCCAGGCAATAGAGTCAAGCTTCCAAAGCGCAAGAGGGCAGATCTGGTTATGTGCAGGTTTGCTAAGACCAGAGAGTTGCCCGCAAGCTCCGCGCAACACTCCAGCTTAATTTGCCTCAGCCACCGTCAGGAAGCAAATCGTAAGCAGTGACTGTAAAAACTAACCCGTGAATCCGAAACTCTAGATCCCAAACCCTAAGCCGAGGAAGACAGAACACGGTATGCGGGAAGGGCTCCGTCTGCTGCGGCTCCCCACGAGCCCACTGCCACCCGGCTTTGCTAGGACTTTAACAATCGTGGCGATTTAGCTAAAATTGCTCTGAGATTTCGGGTAAATTTCTAAAAGATATGTTGCACCACACTAGATGATATTGTGCTAGAAAGAACTGTGCAATGCTCAGCAGCAGAAGGCCAGCTTGGCTGCGGCACAGCAATGACAGCGGCAGCAGCACAGCAGCACCAGCAACAGCAACAGCAACAGCAGCAGCAGCAGCAGCAGCAGCAGCAGCAGCAGCAGCAGCAGCAGCAGCAGCAGCGGCAGCAGCAGAAGACGGAATAGTTGTAGTTGCGCCAGCAGCGACAGTGCCAGTGGTGGCCATGCTCGCATCGCGGTTGCAGTCGCTGTGTTGTTGTTGGTTAGCTGTAAACGGCTGATTGTAGCAAAGCTGGACAAAACATCTGTGCCGAATGCCGTCAGCCCTGGGTTTCAAACCTTCTGCGGGCCTGGAATCCACAGTGCCAGTCTTTCGCTTCTGCAATTCCGAGCCCACTGAGGCATTTTGTGCCTGGGTCCGAACTCCGTCTCCGCGGTCATGACATCAGGCGTGGGATTGATGAATGGCTTAGGGCTCCGCGGCTTTGTGATAAGAGCTTGTGAAGAGTTTCATTTTAAGCGGCTTGTCAGTTGGGTTGCAGCTCGTTCTCTGTTGCTTTTTTGTACAAAGATTTGACAGTTCTGGATTCGCGCTTGCGTCTTGATACACTTTGTGTTGGCTGCATCTCGCAGAATGGATTGAGCTTGAAGCTTTGACAAGCCCCAGGTCCAATGTTGAAACGCACAAGCAACTCCTTAAAAATGTGTTGGTCTTTGTTCGTAAATTTTCGCCACCGTCATCAGCATTGCTGATGCTTCTTGTGTCTCTGTTTTTGTTGTACTATTGCCGATGGCAGCGGTGGAAACGGTGATGATGCTGGCGCGGATGCCGATGGTGGGGATGACGACGTTGATGGCAACGGTGATGAAGCCTAAACCCTAATGGTGGTGGCGACAGCGAAGGTTGGCGTTCTAGTCGCTAGTTGTTGAGGACGGTTATGCTCACTCTAGCGGTATGCTTTGCAGGTCTAAAGATCAAGGTAAAGAGTAAAGGTTCTATAGCTCTATACAAAGTTTCATACGGGCTACTCCAGAAGATTTTATGTAGGTTTAGTATACGAGTTTTAATAATTCCATGAGCGCCCTGGGATTTTTTTAGAGTATCATCATCGCAAGGAACCCCCGAGCAGGTATTTATATTGGTTCATGTTTGTCTTCTTCTTATAGCTTCTATGACCTCTGATTCTGCTGGATCGGCTTGCTGCTCTGGCAGGGTGGCAGTTTGCAGCTTGATCGCGCACTGGCTGGAGGAGATGGGCCAGAATTTGTCGGTGCTGGTGATGGTGCTGATGAAATCTTGTTCGGTTGTTTTCGCTTGTCATATTACGATCATGAGTCTTATCATGATTTCTATCCTGTGCATGATAAATAATATTTGCCTGTGTATGTCAGCGTCTATATTGCTACCATTCCATCATATGTACTCGTGCCAATCTGTTTGGCACCAAAACACTTCCACACTTGCCACGGCTGCTACGACTACTTTGAGCTTCCCCAAGTCGAGTGCTGCAGTAGGCCCATAGGACTGTGGACTGCCCAGGAAAAGCAGAGCTCAAGTCTAGAAGTTTAGGTTCCGGCAGGATGAGAAGCCTGCCTTCTTCGACGTTTTGCAGCGCATCCACCAGGTGCTTCGGAAAGAAGCACCGCCAGCTCGGGAAGTGCCCCGGACCTGATTGGAGTGGGCACTTTCCAGCAATGCTGAGCTCGAGCCAAATCAGCACCTCCGTTCCAGGTGAGAGGGAACAGGACCATCATCATCCATAGTAGTAGTCGTCCGAGTGGCGTGGTGATGGTAGCAGTAGTAGTTGTCGTCGTCGTGGTGGCATCATGGTTGGAGTGGGGTGGAGTCACACAGGAAGCTCGCAACTTCGCACATCGGAGTGCTTGCAATCCGATGCCAATACAGAGGAGCCCGAGCCGAGGGGCAGAGGTAGAATTAGTGGGCTTATGTGGGCTTGCAGGACCGGGGGTTTGCGATGCCTGGAGCTTGAACTACGCCTCTACACTGTAACGTCTTTTTTGACCTTCCACTGCGAACTTTTGGCCCTATCTCTCCATGGCCCAGAATCCACATCCTTCGCTAGCTGTCCGAATTTTAGGACTTTCAGACCCTTCAAGCCCGATTAGCCGCAGACAAAGCGACCTTTCAATCAAACGCGGACTGCGCGCTTTACTAATCTTCAAAGCCAACACACTGCCTAGTCGCTCGCCACATCGGAGCTCGTCACGCTTCGCGAGGTGTCCCCATGGAGTTGAAAGGTTTTTCTTTACGTCTTTTTGTGGGTAGGGTTGAGAGTGTTTCGAAGACAGGTAAATAGAGGTTTAGGAGGTGTCGGGTTCCGGGTTCTGGGATCCAGTCTAGATACATTTTGCCGGAGTAGTGGTGTTTGTAGTAGCAGAACCAACGGCAGCAGTAGCAGCAGCGGGAGCGGGAGGAGGTAGCAGTAGTTGTAGTAGCGCCAGTAGTGCTAGGAGCAGCAGAGAGCACTAAGCACTAGCAGTAGCAGCAGCCGCAGTACAAGGGCAGTAGCAGTGGCAGCAGTAGCAGCAGCAGCAGCAAAAGCAGCAGTAGCAGTAGCAGCAGCAGCAGCAGCAGTCGCAGTCCCAGTCCCAGTCCCAGTCCCAGTCCCAGTCCCAGTCCCAGTCCCAGTCCCAGTCGCAGTCGCAGAAGCAGTAGTAGTAGTAGTAGTAGTAGTAGTAGTAGTAGTAGCAGTCGTAAGTAGTAGCAGTAGTAGTAGTAGTAGTAGTAGTAGTAGTAGTAGTAGTAGTGGTAGTGGTACTGGTAGTGGTAGCGGCAGTGTTAGTGGTAGCGGTAGTGGTAGTGGTAGTGGCAGCGGTAGCGGTAGCGGTAGTGGTAGTGGTAGTCGTAGCGTTAGTGGTAGCGGTAGTGGCAGTGATAGTGTTAGCGGTCGTGGTTGTGGTCGTGGTCGTAGGGGTAGTAGTAGTAGTAGTAGTAGTAGTAGTAGTAGTAGCAGCATTGGTAGTAGTAGTAGTACTACTACTAGTAGTAGCAGTAGTAGTCGTTGTAGTTGTAGTTGTAGCTGTAGTAGTAGTAGTCGTCGTCGTCGAAGTAGTCGTAATAGCAGTAGTGGTAGTAGAAGAAGAA
>CAJNDV010016336.1:53921-70400 GCA_905221635.1 Symbiodinium sp. CCMP2456 | reverse complement strand
GCCTCAGCCTCAGCCTGGCAGGCTGTGGTGAAGCAGCTGGATGGCAAAGTCGATGGCCTCGCTGGGCGGCTGGAAGAGGTGAAGCGTGGCCGACCCACCGAGATAAGGTTGTGTTTAAGCACCTGCTTTCAAGGTTGAATCCAAAAGCCGTGAAGCAAAGGCAACGACCACTGGCATCTCAGCTTCACTGCCTCGACTCTCAGCAAGGCACCCTCGCCTTCAGCACCTGCAGAGCCATGGGGTTCGATGGCTCCGACCGCCCAGCCGACGGTGCCCCAACAAGCGGGACCCTTGGAAAGGCTCATGCGTCGTTTGTGTTTGTCGTTTTCTTTCTTCCTTCTTTGTGGTTCAGGTCGGGCAGACGCCGCAGGCAGACCACAAGCTGCTTGGGACCGGACGGCATCCGCCCTACTTTCGAGGTGGCCATCGCAAGTGACACCAGCGCAGACACGGAGGTCACGAAGGATCGGGACGGACGGGCGGATGCTCGGGAATGGAAAAGGTCCGAGTCCCTCAATTCCATTCTGCTGTGGTGAAGGCCCACACTGCCACTCCCCGGAGCGCGCAGCCCTCAGACGATTCCCCCAATTGCAGATTGTCAGTGCTGTCAGCCACGGTCTGGCCTTGACGATGGCAAACCTCCTGAGCATCTTTTCATCTCCGACATCACTCTGGAGCCAATGCACAGTCGCTGATTTTGATTGACAGGCGCAGCTTCACGACATCAGCGACAAGATAGATGACCTGGCGAAGACATTAAAGAAGGATCTCCCTGAGCGGCAGGCGCTTCTGCGGCTACTGTAGCATGATGTAGCATGCGTAGATCAATCAAGAGAGATCTCTTGAGAGGCAGTGAAGGAATCATCCGCAGAGGCACCGAACACATGGAAGCCCTGCAAGAGCCCTCACGCTCAAACCCGACAGGCGATTGGGCACCTCAACGCCAGAGTCGATGGCCTCGCCGACAGGATACAAGAGGTCCTTTGATTTTGAGAAAGGTTGACGATGCTCCTGCAAAGGGTTTGGACTCCATCTTCAGGCTCATTGCCAGTGGCTACTGGTAGCAAATTGGTAGCAAATGCTACTCGTGACTGTAGCATGTGTGTGTGTGTGTGCATGTGTGTGAAAATGACACGTCATATCCATACCCCAACTTTGCCACCTATGTGGCTCAAGATCGTGATGCACTTTGTGCAGTCCCTGGAAAGAGGCGCTCCGTGACCTTCAGGGTTACTTTGATCTGAAGCTGCGTGAGCAGTGCACGCGGTGAATTAGGGTATTGTTAGTCTGCTGTCTTGTAGATTTTACCCTGCCTCCAGTACTAATTTTGTCGTCCTTAGCATTTGCTGTACGCGACTACTGCTGGGCTCAAGTCCCCACAGAGAACAGGTCCACCAGGGTTGACTCAACGGTAAATTATTGCGCAATTGGCTGTGATCCCTGAAACTTCACGTAGTCAGCCGTAGGTAGCTCTCGTGGCGTTGGTACCCTCAACTGGCACCCCAGCAAAGGACAACCAGGGCACCAACACGCAGAACTACTTTACTCAGCTGGTCCAAGAAAATCAGCAGATCAATGTGTTCATCAACGATTGGACACTGGAGCACTCAGCAGAAGCTGAAGCTGAAACGAGGCACCTTATGATGATGGACGCCACTTATACGGAAGCCACTATGCATGTAAGATCTCTGGGGGCTCATGCGGACGCAGGGCACTCAAGGCGCTTGGCCTTCGTTCAACAGGATACACACGTGTTGGTTTCCCAATTGAACACGGAGATGACCGCACACTAAGCTGAATCTCAGCAGCTTCGGGCGAAGCTACTAGACAGTGAGGCAGATTGTCATGACGAACAGCAAGCACCACTCAAGCTCACCTCACAGGGCATGGCACTCCACATGCGTGCGCTCCACTTCGAAACAGCACTTAAGCACGACGAGCTACAGACAGCACAACTTCGGAAATCGTTCGATGTAATCGCGCTACGTTTCTTGAGTACCGTGCACAGGAGTTCGAGGAAAAGCTGCAGTGTGAGGAGAGCATGTGTGTTTTCAGAGGTTGAGGGCTGAATAGTTGCAACATGATGATTGGCCTGGGAAACCATAGTTGCGCAAGTTTCTTTGATCTCGCCACTGGTGTCGGTGGCCTAAACCTCCCTTCCTAGAGATCAACAGAAAAGGACATGACTCGACATCCCTCGCATTTTTTCACTGCCACACCTTTGCGAGTGTGACCTTGTATAAGTACAAGGTTCTCTCGGCCACAAACCTTGGGTTCACAGCCCTAGAGTAGCAACACGATTGATTAGAGTCCTCTGGCATTTGGGAGGAGTATGCCAGAGGGTTCACAGGTGATCTGTTGGCATCTTTATCCAGCATCAACTGGTGCACCACATGCATAAGCATATGATACTTGGGTGTCAGTTTGTAACGAGGCAACAACCTTCAGTGTGCCATTGTTGCAATGCGAGTGCACAAAATAAGCATCGCCATCCCCAGCCGCACAATCTTTACAAGTCGTCGTCTGTTCAGAAACAAGCCGGCTTTGCACAAGGAAGTCAAGAACCCATCGGAAGCTTGCAGGCACTCCAGAATTGTTCGGAGATACTCAAGGTCGTCGTGGCCCTGCAGGGCCTCGGATGCCAACACCGTCTCGAACTTGAAGATGAGAAACTCGAGGACGAATGTTGTGTCGGCCCCCTTGAGCCATTGCCTCGGCACAGCAGGGAAACCGACGATGCACAGAGGTATCTGTCACAAGACAACGTGTTTTGACATTAACATGCGAAGCAGTGAAAGCACCCGACAGGGAAGTCTGCTGACGAGTACACCCCCAACAGCCCTTTCGCAGTCAAACCATTCATGCGCAAATAAAGATTTCGACCAGCAGAAAATGCTTTCATCTCCCGAAACAAAATGTTCCAGGTTCTTGCCGAGACCTCTGGCAGAGGTTCCAGTCAGATTGAAATCCCAGAGACGCATTCGTGCCGAGGCACGAGGTACGGCCGTGTATGCTAGCGCTATACTTCCTACCGTGAAACATCGACGGTGTTTCGGCTAGTTCAACATCGAAGGTGTTTCGGCTAGGACACAGCGCAGGTGTTTCCGCTAGTTCGAAGCATTCGAGCTATTGGGGTTCACATGGCCGAGAACGAACATGCTATGTCCGTGGCCATTGTGCTAAAGGGCCCCCAACCGGGGGCAAATTTGAAGTGGGGAGCCCGCTAGCGAGTGGGGGGCCTCGATCGTCGCTAGCTAGTGGTCGCTAAGAAGCAACGCCTTGTGCTCCATAAGGCCTACCGCTACCTCGTAGACCAGGGCTAGAGCTTGCGGATGGGAGGAACCGCCCGCTAGCAGGAGACGAGGCGGGTTCGGGGGGCTGCCGGGCCGCCGGCTCTTTGCCCGGCCGACGCCCGACCGTGCCGCTATAGCTCCTGTCTCCAAGCACGTGCTAGCACACTTTCACGCACTCCCACAGCCACGACAGTCTAGAACACTAATTTTGAATACGATTTTCGCGAGAAATTTCTAGCACCATGGCCAAACCGCTAGCCAAAAAACTGGCGCTGGGATCTTCGGAACTTAAGCAGTTCCTGCTAGTGCACCACAAGGTCTCGGACGAGATCCAGGGTGAGCTATAGCAGAACGGTATCGACACCATCGCTAAATTCGCTGCTTCCACTACGGACGAGGCGGACGTGAACCAGATGCTAAAGGATTCTTTTTCAATCGATCCGATAGCATCGCTAAAGATGAGGGCCCAGGCCGCTAGGGTGGTCGTGGCCTGGAAGACCGCTACCGCCCGCGTGGAGCGCCAAGCGGAAGCCGAAGCTACGAGCGAGGTGCGGGACACGGCTAAGCCAATCCCGAGCACCGACTATATCGCTATGACGCAAGCCTTCGCCGCTAAGTTTGGGGACCTCGAAGACAAGCACATCCCCGCTAAAGAGTACATAGAAAAGAAGCTGGCGGAGCTCGAGTCGAGACCAGACACGCTAATGCCCCACAGGGATGCTAAAGGCACCGTGTCCATCAAGAAGGGCGGGTCCAAGACCGCTATGCCCTCAGGGCCAGAGCAGCTGCGGCTGCGCCTCCAGAACGCGCTAATCATGATCCAGCTAAGGCACCCTAAAACCGCGAGGAGATAGCAGATGTCTCCATGGCGCTATTCGAGAAATACAAGGAGTACCTTCTCGGGGACTACTGCTACGGCCTATGCTCCAGTGAGGCCATGGAGCCTGGTGCTTAGTTACGAGCACGCTATCAGGAAGCACGCGTACAAG
Organism: Symbiodinium sp. CCMP2456; assembly: GCA_905221635.1. Taxonomy (NCBI): domain Eukaryota; class Dinophyceae; order Suessiales; family Symbiodiniaceae; genus Symbiodinium; species Symbiodinium sp. CCMP2456. The sequence goes on along the minus strand of CAJNDV010016336.1, from coordinate 66,118 downwards.
GTCATGGCCACTGCTGGCTACACCTTCGGGGCCGCGTTAATCCACGCCTGCAAGGAGCCCTCCGTCAAGGAGCGCAACTTCACCACGCCGCTTGCCCTTCACGCCAAGCGGCCTCAGCCTTGGAACGCTACGCTGCAGCAGCAGCCCAAGAAGCTAAAGAACGGCAAGGGCAGAGGCAAGGGCAAGGACGGCAAGCGCGCTAAGAGGCTCAAGGATCCCACCCCGGAGGGAACCCCAATCTGTTTCCGCTACAACGCTAAGGGGTGCAAGCCAGGTGACAAGTGTCACTTTGCGCACGTCTGTATGCTGTGCTTCGGCAAGCACCCCGCCACAAAGTGGCCCCAGAAGGCGGCGCCAACGCGGGAGCGACCGCTATAGAACTGACCCGACGTGGTGCTGCCCGCGGAGCCGCTACAACAACAATGAGCTACCACAACCTGCAGCTACGGGCACTTCGGTGCCTCTAGCCTGCCAAAAGTCCGCTGCGGTGCTGCTGTCACCGCCCTGCGCTAGCTTCTCCCGAGCTACCTGGGCGAGCTTTTCTGGACCCCGGCCGGTTCGCAGCTACGAGCACCCTCGTGGTCTGGAGAAGCTAACACCACTGGAGTGCAGCCACAAAGCCCAGCCAGTTAAGCGTGGAAGGCAAGGGTCGAGTCTGATGTGATGCTTTTGATGCTGTACTCAGTACTCTTTCTTCAAGCACTTGTGGCTTTATTAGGCTTGCCCTGGGCTTGCCTTCATTCAACGACGCCCGGACACGCCAAACAAGCCAACAGGACAAACAAGAGATTTCCTGCAACATGAACAAAGTGAGGTATCTGGGGAACGGAACTATCAAGTTTTTCTCTACGAGGGTGGCAGCATCGAGGAAGCCTGCATTACTATCGCAGCCTTCAAGGGATGGGCAGCTGGCCAGTGCAAAGTCTCACTCACGGACTTTGGACTATTCGCACACAAGGGAATCTTGCTGCTCGTCGTGTGTGATCAAGCGAGTGCTCGAGCGTGAAACAGCAGGCTGAGTTAGGCAGGCACCTTTGCGTAGGCAGAATCATGGCCAACGCGAAAGCCTTGAAGAACCATAAGGCAAGGCGGGAAGCCTCAGTCATGTTTCCAGTTTGCGGGTTGGTGGTTTTGCTAGGCCGTGTTGGAGGCCGACCACAAGGCCAAGTCCTTCGCCAATTTGGCTCAAAGGAGTCGTCTTCAGGAAAAGCTGTTGTTCATGTTCGTGCTTGAAAAGCATTCCGTGTTGAGGACGGTGCTGCGAAGCATTGAGGTAAAGGTATGTTTTTTTGCCCTTTCGATTCTAGGTTTCTTCCGTGTAGTTGTTGCAGAAGTCCGCAGGCATTCAAAGCTGCCAATTCGCAGAGGCTTGGTCCTGGTTGCCGCGTTCCAGCAGGCGTGCATGCATCACCAGTGCAGGTTTGCCGAAGCCGTCAGCATCGTGAATGACGAGGAAGTAAAGGTATGAAAATGCCGTTCCACTTTTGCTTGCATGCATGCGCATGAGCTTCGATTCTGTGCACAGGCATACCGGCTGAAGATCTTTTTCAATGCCTGGGCCAACGCCGCCCGGCTCCGCAAGGCCACGGACAATTGTCTGCTGCTTTCTGCGCAGGGGGTGCGCTGCAGTTTTGGGGAAGGTTGAGGACGAAGGCGTCGATGCGTGGTTCTTGCAATATCAGGCACGGCTTATCGGTTGCATGGTGGTTTTGTTTGCACAGTTGATGCGAATCTTGCAGGAGTCCATACGCTTGCGTCGCGTGCTGAGAGGGGCGAGCTCCTGCCACTTCCGAACAAGCATTTTCGATCCACAGGCTGTGACCTGTACCGCTTGAGCAACGATGCTCGACTCGGAGAGGCCTCTTTTTGCGGTTTCGATGTCTAAGGCTTTGGGAGCTCCTAATTAGGGAGGTCTTGTATGATTTTGAAGGTTTTGCTGAGGTCTATTGTTCCGGAGTTCAGGGATTGTAGGCAGGGGCTCGTTTGAGGCGGCCATGGCACCTGTAGGAATTCACATTGACATCATTTTTCCACGGAGCACCTAAGATGAATGCTTTTCCTGCAGTGTGGTCTTCAGGGCTATGCCCTTAGAGGTTAGAGCCTTAGTGCGGAACTGCTGTTGCAGACATGCCCCAGCTCAAGCTGAAGCAAGAGCCATAAACGTTGCACAGATTCACCCACTGCTACAGATTTTGTAGGGCGTTGTGGCATTGGAGTGGAGCGGAGTGGATTGGAGTGACAGCTGTGAGGGTCCAGTGAGGGTTTTGAGCGTTCCACTCGTGCCGCACTTGGCGTTGCAGGCTGAGGCAGAGGCAGCGCTCCTGACGGGCTGCGACTGATAGGGCGCTTATGCCGAGGAAGCAGCACTGGGAGGAACGGTACCGGGAGCGGCGAGGGCGAATATGAGGTATGAAAAGAGTTTGCGGGTTAATGTCCACCTCGTATTAAGAAACCCCCCCTCCCCCCCCGGGGTATCCATGCAGGCGGGGGGGGGGGGTCGAAGAGAAACCTCTGACCAGGTCGATCCGATCCCTTTTGCTTTTGCTAGAGTAGAGCAGAGTAGAGTCGAGTGGAGTGGAGTAGAGTAGAGTAGAACAGAGTAGAGTGGAGTCGCGTAGAGTGGAGTGGAGTCGCGTAGAGTAGAGTAGAGTAGAGTAGGGTAGGGTAGGGTAGGGTAGGGTAGGGTAGAGTGGAGTCGAGTAGAGAAATAGGAACAAAGGAAAAGAGTAATAGACTAATAGAGTAATAGAGTAATAGAGTAATACCATAATCGAGTAATAGAGTAATAGAGCAATAGGTTAATGGAGTAATAGTGTAATAGAGTAATAGAGTAATTGGCGTAATAGAGTAATAGGTTAATAGAGTAACAGTGTAATAGAGTAATAGAGTAATAGAGTAATGGAGTAATAGAATAGTAGAGTACTAGAGTAATAGAGTAAGACCGCCATAGAGTAAATGAGTAATAGAGTAATACCTTAACAGAGGAATATAGGAGTAGAGTTTAGTAGTAGAGTACTAGAGTAATAGAGTGATAGAGTCGTCGAGTAATAGAAGTGTAGTATAGTATAGTTTTGTGCTGCATACCTATCCCCTCTGCTCCAACGCTCAGAACTCTCTCCTTCACCGCCTGTTGAAGCCACAGAAGACGGCCTGCCACATGTCGCTTGCCTCCTCCCTGTCTCAGTGCCAAATGTCTAGTACTGAAGTTGTCAATCTTCAGATCAAGGAGCACTTTGCCGATGTCATGAAAGAGAAAACGGCACGAAGGAAAATCCCTTCAAACGCAACGGAATCCAGCATACCATTCAATCCATCGACTGCGAAGCTTGCTGATCCAAATCCTAAACTCTGAGCCCTGAACCCTAAGCCCTTTAAATAGGCTAAGTGCTTGGCCTGGGTAAGCCGCGGGGGGGGGGGGGGTTCTAATTACACGGGGGGGTTCAAACTACGGAAAACTGGCCATCGTGGGGTATAGTCACGAAGTAAGATTTCGCTACCTAACTTAACTAATCTCTAGTAGCAGGATTGGTGCATTTTGGTAGGGTCCACGTTCGGATTGTCCAGGACTGGATACTCCATGGCCTCAGACGCAACGGCCACCATACTTCCACTTAGCCTTAGCGTGCTTGTTCTATCTACATTAAATCCAGAAGCCCTTTCCCGTGGTTCTGACTGTCCTTACAGTTTACAGGAAGCAGAAATCCTATGGATTTTCGAGATGCTGAGCCCGATGGGTTTTTACAATTACGGGGGGGGGTTCTAATTACGTTCTTGGAATTGGATTTTGCAAAACCGGGGCGGGGGAGTTTCTAAATATGAGGTTAACATTATTGGGCGCCTGCTTTATCTGCGAGAATTTGGGAGCAAACTTTCACGCGATTGATCTCACAACTCCAAGTAAGTCCAAGACCTTACAGTCCAGGCCCACCCCCCAAACTTCAACACCGTGTGCCCGAGTACTGCCTGAGTACTGTCTGCCGCGAATGTTCTGCTGCAGCTGTCTGCTCTATGAAATAGGCCGAGCAGAAACAACTCACCGCATCACGCTGTGCAAGCACCATGTTCCATTGAATTCAGAGCCTCAGCCCCTGCAAAAAGCATTGTAGCCCGCATCTTGACAAACGTGCAAAAACGGGGACCCTAAGGATCAGGTTCCTCGCTCGCAGGCATGGCGTGCAGTCTGCAAATGCCCTGTGCCTATGCTGATGGCACGTATGGCCTATCTTCTCGACAATTTCAAGGATTTTGGCAGCACGGGGCTTGGCAGGATGGTCACAGGATGGTCACAGTATGCTCAGCAGTCGCATGCTCAGCAGACTGGTTTTGCCTGCAAAGACGTAGGCCGAGCCCGGCGGACATGGCGGCGCTGTGGAACCTGGCTCAACAGCTGACACAGAAGAATGCGGAGCTGCAAGAACAGTAGCTCGGCATGCTCAGTTTTCCCTTACTTGTTCTGGACGTCCTGGCTTCTTGGCTACGCAGTTCCGCGTGTGCGCGGCCGAACTGCTGATTAGTTTCCGAAGCTTGCCTTATCTAGACTCGTGTTGAGAGCTGAGGTATAATGCCTTGCGGGACTATGAGGAAAAAGTACGCGCCCAGCTACGCTGGAAGGTGGGTGATCTCGAGAAGAAGTCGCTTTGCTATTATTTATATTTCCGCACGCCGCCCATGCCGATGACTGCAGTACTTGTAATGCAATGGCGCAGCGGCGGTAAGTCCTGTGATCTTCCTGGGTCCTGGCACAGCCAAGGTGCGCTTCGCTGGAGGCAGAGCTGGAAAAGAGCAAAGATTCGCAGCTTGGTTCACGAACTTGCAGATCCTCCTCCACAAGTGCGTGAGTCGTTTTCTGAAGTCAGCTTTGTCTCAGCGGGCCCTTCGGTACGCTTTGAGGCCGTCTGCTCCCGGTTCCGACTCCGACATGACACAGGCGCGGGACGCAGTGCTGCATCCTGGGCGCTTGGTCATCATAAGGCGCCAAGTTGTTGTTGGTTAGGAGGGCCCCAGCCCGAAGGGAACCGAATCAGGCAGCGAGCCTCTCGACCTTGATGTATTATCCCATCCTCTCTCATCAATGGGCTGCGGTGTCCCCGCCAAGGTCTACAGCCGAGCCCCCAGCATCGCTGCAGCCGGAGTGGAATCCGGATGTGCCTCGCGTGGGGAATCCTGAGGACTCTCCCACCTCCTGTGAGCCTAGGCACCTCAGCGGCATGCCAATGGCAGAAGGAACGGGATGTTGGGCCAAAGGCGGTTCGAGAGCCTCTGTCAGCTTCCTGAGACGCATTGAGGCTCATTGAGGTGCGGGGCAGATCTTCCGCCACAGGAGGAGCTGCCTACACGGTCCTTCCTTCGCCGTAACGCCCTCAGCCTCTGTTGACCTGCGAGCAAGCAGTGGGGGTTTGCCCGTGGGGAGCGTCTAGACTCGAGCACAGGCTAGCAAAGCTTGCATGCAGCGACAACAGCGACAACAGGAACTGCAGAAAGCACTGCTGTGTTGGCTGTGACGGCTGTGATGCGATTCTCAGGTGTGAAGGAAGCCATAGAGCGCAGGGAAAAGGAGAGGGAAGAGGAGGAGAAGGCACAAGCTTCGCGAAGATGCCTCTCGTTTAGGTTTACATGCCGGATGATGAAGTCCGCCATGTCTAGATACCTGGATTTTTCTACCGGCAAAACGAAACCCCCACAGGCTCCAAAGCGCCGTCGCCGGCGACAGGCCTGACTCTTGCATTTTTGAGAACGCATTGCCTCGCCCGGATCCGACCAAGATGGAATGAGAGGGGCCCCGCCTCCCAGAGCCAAAAATGTCAACCTACAGCGTTGCTTTGCACTGTGGGGACGCGCGCTCGGGCACCTCGTTCACGGCCCATCAAATCTGGCCGACCGTGCTGGTTAATTAACCTAGTGCAGTCCCAGTGCCTACATGAAGGCAACCGAACCCCTGAAACATGTTCGTGATCGCGCTATCCTCGGCAACATCTTTGCGGACTTCTCCTACGAGGTCGCTATAGTAGCCTTGTGGCGGAAGGCGCCGCTACTTTTCTGGCTATGGAGCAACCCGGAAAAGGGGCTACGAACTGTGACTATTCACCAGGCTAGCTTCGGGGTCCCTACGCTGAGCCCACTCGGTTGCTACTCCGTACTCAGCTAGAGATGCCCGATTTTGTCTACGAAGATCTGCCTCGCTACGACGAAAAGGGTTCCTACACTGGTCCGCCACCCTCTGCACAAAGTTTTGGCATGATGTTTCGGAGGCGGGCCAAGGGTGCTTTCAAGACCACTGGTTCTGAGCAGCGGCCTGCTAAAATGTGCCAGCGGCTGTCTGCTATGCTGCTTTTGTCGTGCTTGCTCCCCGCTAACGACGCCGCTGAAAAAGGGGTCACCGCTAAGCCCGACGAGCCGCAACAAGAATCTTTCCCGACAAATGAGCCCGAGGGACCCCGTGTCCTGGGCGGGACGGGGCCTCCCCGCTTCTGCCATGAATCCCATGATGGAGTCCACGCAAACTGTCCCCAAGAATTTCCCCACGATGCATACCCCAATGGACAGAGTTGTCCCAAGACCACTGATTCGAAGCTTGTCAAGATCGATCCCCATGGTAACTATCATAGTAAGTCGAAGAGTTCAAAGACCTGTTTCCGGAATCGGCCTCTCGCTGAGGGTCGTGGTGAGGGCCGGCAAGGCCGGCAACTGCTCGGTCTTGTTCCTTCGAACCATCAGCCTTCGGCGAGCCAGCCTGCACAAGACCTGTTTGACATTCAGGGTTTAGGATTTCGGGGTTGGCCCTAAACCTTCAACTCTAAACCCCTTTTATAATTCTTCTCCCTGGTGCCCTCGTCGACACAAGCTGTACCCACGCAACGAAGCTCTGCAGAGATTAATCGAAGTTGGTGCTTCATGTGCAGGTTCGAACCCCCGAAGGGTCCATGTCCATGTACCGACATACTGAAACTGCCATTACAAAGCATGCGCAGCAAAGGACTCTGCCGCCCAGCATCCACTGTTGGCCGTGGCCTAGCGCCTGGGAATCTTGTGCCGAACTTTTCCTACTACAGCTGTTGGATTACTTTGGAGATGGTGGTGGGTCTCCTGTTTTAGGGCCGCCAAGAAGAGCAACTTTGACGACCATCAACCCCACACATGCCCAACCTTGCTGCAGACTTTGTTCCAACCTCGTCGCTGTATACGCCGATTGAACTTTTTGTGATCAATCGGTCATACTTTCAATGGCTTGCAGGGCAACTTGTGCGTGGACAGGCGGATGACTGGTGCCCCTTCATGCTGTACCTGACTTTGCCACTTCTGTGCCTGAGCCGGGCCCTGACGGGCCAGATGTTGGCCTCTGGTGCCATGAAGCTTTGGAACTACCGGTATTTGGTTAAATTATTTGCGGCTCAGTGCTTTGCGGTTGTCGTTGCAACCAGCAGGCGTCACTTTTGGATGCATTCGTCATGGTGTGCAGCCTTGCGTTATTGTGCACGGGCTGAATACCTACTTTGACCAGGATGATGGACTGTAGGCTCATGCAGGTGCAGAAAGAACTGGTCTGTTATTCATCGCGTTGACTTTGAAAGATACATTCCTGTCGAAGCACTTCTGCGGAACACTCGGATGCGACATCCTTGGGCACTTTTTCTGCAATGCTTATATGTACCACTTTTCGGGACCACTTTTCGCCTTTGGGTTGGGTCCTTGGGTAATGTACCAGGGGCCGACCATCCACGCTGTACTTTGCCGTACCGTGGTCTACGCCTACGACACCACTTTTCTGGCACCACGAAGCACGGCTTTGCACCACGAACCACGCAACTTCTGTATAGTTTCTTCGCAACTTTTGTGCTGTAGATGCTCGACAGCTTTATGAAGCAAAACGCCACTTTCTCCGAAGCCCCTGAAGCCAATTTTCGTCGCGAACATTTTTTCTCCTACGTGTTATATACTTTGTGTGAGATTACTTTGTGTGCGATTAAAGCACGGTACTTTATCTCAAAGATGCATGTGAAAATTACACGTCATATCCATACCCCGACTTTGCCACCTATGTGGCTCAAGATCGTGATGCGCTTTGTGCAGTCCCTGGAAGGAGGCGTTCCGTGATTTTCAGGGTTGCCTTGTTTTGAAGCTGGGTGAGCAGTGCACACAGACCGTTTACTGTGCTGTTTGAGTGCGTTGTGTTTTCGCATTGTGTGTGTGTGTGTGTGTGTGTGCGCGTTTGCGTGCTTGTGTGTGTAGGGGACAGGGGGCCAAGCCTCCAGTTGCGAGCCTGGCCCAGCGAGCTAAGCAACTGGAGGGGAAGCCGGGGGCTGTAAGCCCAAAACGCCACACAGTGTCTTGATTCCGCATGGCAACCAGGCGAAACCACGAACCCGGCATGTCGACGAAGATCCTTTAACCGCTTAATGTGGCTGAATATCTTTATACTCCTGCGAGAAGATTTACGATTCAACAAAAACAAGCCAGAGGGAGGATTGCATAAGTAGGTGTGTGTGTGTGTGTGCGTGTTTGTCTTCGCAGCTCATTCTGAGAGTTGCAAGACCAGCAGTTTACCATTCATGTGGTTCAAAGACACATGGTCCTGGCAGGTGGAGTCCGCCAACACGAGGACCAGGAGCTTGGAGATTGAGGTGCAAAAAAAACCTAGTGCCGCGAATCTCAACAGCATCTGTCGGTCATGATTCACCGCACAGGCTTTGCCTCCAGTTGGCCAGGTGCAACGACGTTCTTGTCCTAATTCCCGGAGCCGCTGCAAGAGACAAGTCAGGTGCAGCTGGTCAATGCGAAGGCAGACATGCAGCAGGCACTGCCCGGACAGGTGATTGCGGTTCTAACCTGAGCATTCCGTAGGCGATCCTCACGGCAGCACTCGGGGCTCGAGCCCAGATACAGGGAAAAGACAAAGCCTCAGCCAGACGCGTCCTGTTTCAAGCGTGAAGCACACTGTTTGCTGAGCGAAGTTCAGGTCATCTAGCCGGCCTAGCCATTGTCTTGCCGCAAAGCTGAGGTCGATGCCTCCGACCATATGAGGCGACCGCGATGCTTAAAGCGACATCATTAGAGTCCTCGAGCTCGCAGCATGGCAAGCAGGGCAGAGCTGCTTCATGGGTTGAACGTCTCCTTGGAAAGCGCAATGGCGCAGGCCAGTGCTGAGTTGACAAAGCACGCGGTGCATACTTCCGCCCGCTTCAGGAGCAAAGCACCCTCCAAAGGTCGGAGGCAGACGTGGCCGAGACAGCGAGCAACTGCCCCGCATCACCGCATTGGATTGCATTGCACCAAAGTCTTCATCGCAAGGAGAGGCAGTCAACGGGACCCTCACAAGCATCCTGAAAGCTTCAATGGACAAGGTTCTAGGTCGGATCCTTCCTCGCTCGGTGTCACTTCAAAGCATATGGCACGTATGGTCTGGTCGGAGGTGTTGGTCTTGCTGCCGCATCACTGACCTCGGAGGCTGATGTCTCGCGTGACTCGCGTGAGTGTGTTGCGGTATGTTGCGGTTCCCGCTCATGCGCTCATGGAGGCAGAAAGCCTGCAAGGCAACGCCACGGCCCTCCTGGACCAGGCAGGGACCCGGGGTCCGTGCTTCAAAACGGCCCAGCCATGCCCAGGTTGAGGCGGAGGCCTCGCTGGGTGAGGACGCCGCGCCGGCCTTGGAGTCGCCATGCGCCTCGCGGGCCTCGCGTCTCCTCGCGTCTCCGAGGTGCTGCGTTTGCCCAGCTCCGCCCTGGCCGCTCGCATGCGGAAGCTCGTGAAGCTACGTGAAGCTGAGCTCTCTCATGCTCTCTCTCTCTCTCTCTCTCTCTCGCCGCCTTCTCAGGTGGAGCAGAGGATTCGCCAAGTCGACGGTGAGGTCCAAGAGATGCGCCAGGAGGCAGCAGAACTCGCTCGGTGTGCTAGGCACGCTAGATTTGCAGGGCTGCAGACGCAAAGGGCTAACACATGCTAACACCAAACGTTTGGAAGACCAGATAGCCTTCCTGTGTGTGGAGCATGATGGTGATGATGATGATGATGGTGATGAAGATGATGAAGATGATGAAGATGATGATGGTGATGATGATGATGATGACGATGATGATGATGATGATGATGATGATGTCGATGACGATGACGACGACGATGACGATGACGATGGATGACGATGATGATGATGATGATGATGATGATGATGATGGGATTCCCCCAATCACACCTCCTACAGATGCAGCTGTCAGGAGAAGGGCCAGCGGTCGCACATGTGATCCGGTGATGCCTCCATGGTGATGCCATCTTCTTTCCAGGGTTCATCCAGGTCCTAGCCCGCCTGTCTCTCTAACACGGAGCATCTTCGCATGGAGTGTCTCGGATCCAGCGGGTAGCAATCCAAACAACAGGGAATCAAATCGGAGCACAAACGTGCATGCCACAGAGACTACGAACAAGAAAAGCTTACAAGTGCTTCCGTGCTATAAAGACTTTAGGAGTAGCTTTTCAGGGCTCTGCTCCACATGGTTTCATCGCAACAGCTTTTGATGACAGCGTGTCCACGGTTGATGTTTTCTACAGTCCACGTGCATTTTGTGAAAAGCACCCGGTCTTCAGAGCACACCTCATTCGACACTCACAGACTCAAAAGCTTGGCTGATGGAATAATTGTGATGTTCTTCCGGCTTTTCCTTTGCACGCGGCAAAGAACAATGCAGCGCGGTGTGCCTTGGGACATGTCCCCAGAGTTGGGAAACCTGTGTCTATCAACGAATCTTGGTCCGGTCTAGTCTAGTCCAGTCAAACCTACACCACACCCTTGCGGCACTTACGCAGCTACTGACGGTGTCGAGTCGATGTGCTTGTCGTCAGTCGGACCGGAGACGCTTTTTTTAGTCCCCGAAGAATTCCGCCCGGAAATTTTAGCAGCTGACGTTGCCCTCAATTCCTCAGACATGGTGCCGAAGGCTTGCCTTGCAAGCAGTTGTTGCCTGGTAGTCCAATTCGTTTGGGGCGCATGCTGCCCGTCTAACCTGCAGATTTTTCAGTCCTGAGGCTTGCCTCGCCTGCCGAAGTAACGTGGCAACAAAAGGATACAGTCCAGTGAAGTGAAAGTTGAAAGAGGTGTACAGACCCGCCGAGAACATGGACGCCACAGCAACGGGGTTATTGTGCTCTCTCGGAGGCTGTAACAGACTGAAGTATGAAGCCGAATGGCAGAAGTTGACACTCGGAATTTGCCTGCAGGCTAGTTGTGCTGCTTGCTTGCACATTACACATCCGTTGTCCCTGGTAAGTAACTGCGAGAAGCCTCGCACACCGCGGAAAAATAGATCTGCCTTCCTGTGTCGATTTGGATGATGGTCTAACATGTGGGGGTTGTCCAAATTCGGGTCTCTTTTGGGTTGCCACACAGAGGGTGCCGTATTAAGAGTAGAATAGGGAAAGCGAAGCGGCTTAGTGTGTCATCATCTGTACCCGAGACAGTTCAGCCTCGAGACCTTGATAGTTGCACGGATTTGCAGTACTTGCTTTAGGGGTAGATTGGGGCAGCCAGCTGGCTGTTGGGCGCTAGAACTGTGCGAGAGCTCCTCTCTCTGGAGTCTCATCTTGATCAGTTGCGGCATTCTTGCCGTGGTCTTGTGGACAGGAAGTGGAGACGCACCTGCTCTGGTTGCAAGAGCAAAGCAGGAGCATTCGAATCCAATCTGGCACTGGCTTTGTCGTAAACTTTGGGCGAAAACGCGCCGTGTGTTCATGCCAGGTTGGCGGAACCCAGGGTCAGGAGAGTATGTTAGTGATTGTCAAGCCCGATTATGACATCGACTAGGAGGAACGCACTCCTTTTTTTTGTCATGTTGTCCGGTGTGAACTTCTTGTCTTTGGCGTTTGTGCTCGATGCCGATATGTCTGAGGTCCCGACGTTTCTGCTGCCCGAGCTCGGCCAGCGATTGTTCGAACGGATAAATGTATCCAGATCGATTTGAGATTTGGTCGGCCTACCCCAGCAAACAGATTGCGATGGCTAGTTGCGGCTGGTCAGTGAGTGTTCCAGCGGTATCCAGAAGCAGGGACTGGAGTCTATAGATATGATATGATATATTGTAGGGCCTGGCGGCATGGGCCGGCATGGCCGTCGCCGCTCCGATTGTCGCCCCGAAGATGCAGCCAACAGTTTGGCAAGCCTTGTTGTACTCCCCCCTGCCCGTCAGACCTCCGCGCGCGCGCGCGCCGTACGCGAG
>CAJNDV010016336.1:34821-53503 GCA_905221635.1 Symbiodinium sp. CCMP2456 | reverse complement strand
ACCACTGCTGGCACCACTGAAAGCAAGCCACAAACCACTTCTACTAGCAGCTCGGGGCGGTGAGAGAGCGGTGGGGGCGGTGGTGTGGGTGCGGGGGGGGCGCGGGCACGCATTGGCAGCCTCTAAACACTCTTTAGTTAGCACAGCAAATACATGGACACGCACCAGAAGCCACCACTGCTGGCACCACTGAAAGCAAGCCACAAGCCACTTCTACTGGCAGCTCGGGGCGGTAAGAGCAGTGGGGGCGATGGGGGTGGTGGGAATGGTGAGGGCGGTGTGGGTGCGGGGAGGGCGCGGGCACGCATTCACAGCCTTTGAATACTCTTTAGTATACTACAGCCAAGCCGCCACTACTAGCACCACTGAAAAAACAAGCCAGAAGCCACTTCTACTGGCAGCTGGAGGCGGTGGGGGTAGTGAGGCAGTGGGGGCAGTGTGAGCGCGGGCACGCATGGGGCGCGGGCACGCATTGGCAGCCTTTAAATACTCTTCAGTATGGTACAGCAAAGCCAGCACTAGGGGGCGTGGGCACGCATTGGCAGCCTTTGAATTAGGAGGCGATGAGGGCGGTGGCGGCGGTGTGAACGGCGTAGGTGCAGGCGGGGGCGTGGGCACGCATTGGCAGCCTTCAGCGGAATAAGCAGGGGCTAGCAGCCTTGGCAGTGGGTGTCCAGGAGGAAACCTTCGGGGGAATCACGGGCGCCGCCCCGAAAGCGGGGTCGGCGGATAGATATATATATATATACACACACACACATGCACATCGCAGCATTCAAAAAATAGCACTCCCGGATGCATTGATTATCGAGCCCGAAGTGTTTGCCTTGTTGTCGCATCTGGTCGGAAATCAATTCCATTGTGTCGGAAAACTCGAGCTCATTGTTGCGGCACTGGGAAGCCGTTTATCCATTCTTGGGAAAAGGGCGAAACGTCACACGCAGAAAAAGACGCCTTGCACGCGGCTGCAGGCAGCGGCGGCCGAGGCAGGGGCCGGTGCCGCACTGGACGAAACGGAGAAAGCGCTGGAGGCCGGGCCCAGGGCCCCAGGGCCCAGGGAAGGGGGGGGGGCCCCAACAAAAAGCCCCTTAAGGCCTCTTGCAAGGCTTAAGGGACCCCAACACCTTCGCGGCTCGTCAGAGTCCTCTGCTTTTGAGGTGCTGCATCGCTCAGCCAGGAAGGCCGAGAAGGAGCGACTGTCCTGCGGGTCCTGCGCCGCTGTGCGCAACTGCGATGCCAGGCCAAGGCACTCCGGGGCCGGGCAGCAGAACAGGCGAAGCCTTATTCTCGGGCAGCAGAGCAGTTTTTAAGTTTTGTGGCCAAAAACCCCGTTCTTTTCAGGCAGCCTCGAATGTCGCTGAGATCCGAAGGATCCGGCTGCAGCTTACGGGAGGAGCCCCGGATGCATGAGAGCTCTCATCCGAGTCGCGAAATCCTGGAGCCGGCATGCATTGGCTGAATGCTGCTGTGATTCAGCAAGATCTTGTTTCCCGATGCAACTGCAAGCTCATGTAGACTCAAGCTGTGCCGATCGTCAGTTCAAGTCTTTTGCATGCCCTGCCGTCAATCAAAGCATGACTCAGCATGACTCATTGGCATCCCAATGACACAACGGCTACGGGCATTCCGAACAAGGTGCAAGGTAGCAAGATGCCATCTCGCAATCCTGATTTCAAAACTATGAGGGCCGGGGGCCGCAGGGCCGCATCCGCAGAGACTGGCGGGGGCCCCAAGGATGGTGCGAGAAGCGATGGAGCGATGGGGGGAGAACACTCTAAGGCTAAGGATCCTTCGAAACTACAGGACCGGAAGAAGCTGTTGGCGCTTCATGCTTGAAGATGTTTGTCGGGCCGGAAAATGGCGGAGCGATGTGCCCAGACTGTGCTCTGCAATACGAGAACGGCAGAAATGATGCAAAGAGCGAGAGACAGACCGACAGAAACGCAGAAAAGCGTTACAGTACAATGATAAACACTAGTGCTCATATACGCTACCTATATGTATGGAAGTCGTGCTCAACATGACGTTGTTGTGGAGAAAGCAGATTCGCCTTCACTGGTTTGCTTGACCCTTTACAGCCAGAGCCAACAAGGCGTCGCTGTCCAGCACCAGAGGGAGGCAGTCATGTCAAACAGTGAGCGCAACTTGGGGAACGGCGGCTTCTGGCTGTCTAGACTGTGACGGCCCGCCTGGAGGTAGGAAAAGCAAAGGGCAGAAACACAGCGAAGAGAAAGACACCAGCATCCAGGAATTCCAAAGCCGCCAGGCCACAGGGGCCGGTCCGTCGAAACTTCCTGGTAGGAAAGTCCAGTCCGGCCGCATATGCTCATGCAGCACGTCTTCCGGATCATTCGACTTGCCAGGCTGATGTCTTGGCTCGCTTTTATTGTTGTCAGCATTTCCTGGTTCCCCCAAACGGTACCCTTCATTTCTTACTGACACATCTCAGCATAGGAGTCAGGGATAGTCAGGGCCAAGGGCCTATGACGCCTGTGGAAGGCCATTGATGACTGAATGCCCTCTGGCTGTCGGAGGAGTCTCAAAAGTTAGGTTACTCTTAGTCGGCCAAGGCCCAGGCTGCGATGTCCGCAAGGCGAGAGATTCTGGGAAAACTCAGAGCACGGACTCCGCATAGGGGAGTACGGGATTCACCTCGGAGGCCCCGGCGAACGGCGGTGAAAAGCGCCGCCGCTCCCCGGCCCGGTCCTGAGAACTCAGAGCCTGAAGCATAGCCGACGACTCGCAGAAGACTCTCTCTTTGCCTGCTTTGCATCTGCTTCGTCTGGAGGCAGAGAGCTGGAGCTCAGGCCTCTGCCAGTGCCCGAGTTTTGCAACTCGCCAATCCCAGCCCGAACTGCACTCGAACTGCGCTGCGCTGCTCAAGCGATGTCATTTGCCATATTTGCCATCTGCCAGCATGACGGCCCGGCCCATTTCAGGGTCAAGAACATGGAACTCAATGTCAAAGTCAAGGCCAAGAGGATTCCAGAATTCGGCACGGTCTTCACGCATGCCGGCGCCCTCGCCGTTGCTGGCTGTTGCCGCGAGCGCATGAGCAGCAGCTTCCCTGGCACAAGACTTCAGAATTCCCTGACAGTTTCCTTCTGCGGATATAAGGCTTCACGCGGCTGCTTCTTGAGGGTTTGCCTGGTACTTCGGATGGCGCGGTGCTGCACCTCGCCAGCGTCGCCAGTTGAGTCGGCTTTGCATGGACAGCTTGCCTTCCCGCCGCGAGCGCCTCGTGCCGAGGCCGCATCGTTCGGGGAGAGAGGCGTCGGGGAGAGAGGCGCAGGCGCCCGCCCGCAGCCCCGCGCAGAGAGTCTCTGCGGTTCGAGCGAGCCGGAAAGGACGTGCCTGCCCTGGAGAAGCTCCTCGAGGAGTTGGACCAGAGCTCCCGCGGTTCGGAGTCCGTGCACGTGCAGAACGTGCCGAGCAAGGAGAGAATGGAGAGAAAGCGACGCTTCTCCTGTGTGCTGTGCTGGTTTTGTCCTCTCGCTCCCTCTCGCCTTCTGACCAGGACACGGAGCTCCCTTCAGAGCCCTCAGCAAGCAAAGACTCGAGCGGGCGCTGGAGTCCAGAATCAAAGCCCTACAGGCCCCTCGATTTCCAGAGCTTGGCCGAGGCGTCCGGAGTCGGCACACAAGTCTCTCTCTCTCTCTCTCACTCTCTCTCGCGATGTGCTGCATGCCAGGGCTGCCCAGATCTGCGGCAGCGCTGCAAGGAGGCCCGGCCCCTCATCGCCTGAGCTGTTAGGAGCACTCTTGAGCGCAAGAGCCACATCAGCGGAGAGGCTTTTGAGAGTGTCGTGAAGGAGTCCCTTCATGAGGCGTGGTTGATAAAGACCCGGCATCCATTCTCGCGAGTCTCGCTGACAGGATGCTCCGAAACCATACAGGGAGAAGCCCAAGCCCAGGCGAGCATTTTCAAGCACGTGCAAAGAATCGAAGGCATCTTCCGCTGAGGAAGCTCCCGTCGCGAACTCCAAAGTCAGAGCATTGGAACTTCAGCAGCTCAGTTTCACCAGAGCGGGTGCTCTTCTGGCACTCTGGTCCTAGCCCTGTGTGTCAGGTTTCAACGTGAACCGTGAGGCTGGAGCACATTCTGTGGCTGGAGTGTCCAGAGTTTGTGAGTGTCAGGTGGTCGGCGCAGAGCTCCTGGAGCTCGATGAAGATGGCCTCCCACAGCCTCCCACACAGGCTCGGCTTAGCGGCTTAGCCTCAGCTTTGGGCGAGGGGGAGGGGCTTGCAGACAGGACCTTCGCCAGCTGCCACGATCCAAGAGCCGCAAGGCAGAGGCCCTGCCAGGCTTGCCGGGCCTCCGGCCGCCCAACTACAGGCCCGACGTCCGACCGTGTCGCCAGTCGACCGCGTTGTGGCGACTCCGCCGCATTCCGCCGTCTCAAAAGAGTCGCCGAGGCCAGAGCCGGGCCTCGCCAGGCGAGGCCCCAAGTCGCCAAGTGCCCTTTGCTGTCTCCGGACTCCGAGGTTCCGTGCCATCCCTTCTCAAGAGAACGAGTGGATCGAAGGCCCCACCGGCGGTCTGCGGCGTCTGCTGAACCGTCTTAAACCGAGGCCTCAAGAAGATGGCAGAAGCGCAGAGGCACTGCATGGCGCCCCTCACTTGCACGGCACTGCGTCACATGCGGCGCGTGGCGCGGCCACAGCTTCCCTCTCAGCCGTTTGTGTTTAGGTCGACCACAAGCTTTGCGCAGACGTTTCCATATATACCTAACTACGGTGACTCAAATACGTGCTGGCACAGGAACATAACGTAGGCTGCATAAGAAGGCGATACATCAGATACCCAAAGAAGCCTAGGAAGCTGAATCTTCGTTGGTCGCGCTCCTGCCGCCATGGGCTGTGGCAGTTCCAGGGAAGTCACCGACGAAGAACGTTTGGCTTTTCTCGGGAAGGTCTGGATTGCGTCTTCGTGTCTAGGCGCCTAGTGGCCTGACCGCCTAACCTTGCGAGTCGACCTCCAAGGTGGAGCTCTTCAAACGGCTGCCGCGGGACACTCTTACTCGAGCGATTAGCGCGAGCCGTTGCAGTCCCGCTATATAACAGGACGAACTGCCAGCGCTGGCGCGATCTGCAGAGGAGGTTGTGTTTGCCAAAGACGACGTCATCATCAAGCAGCATGCTGAAGGTGAGAGTTGAAGAAGAGCGACTGCTGTAAGCTCAAATCTCAATTTCCTTGCAGGAGACGAGTTCTTCATCTTGAAGAGGGGTACAGCAGGAACTTTCCGGGAGCTGGACGGCAGGGAGATGTGTGCACCATGCCGTGGGAGCTTCAGGTGTGGAGGTCAATGGTCATCGGATCGCGACGCTCAAGGCGCGGACCAGCAGAACCCAGCGCGGAAACGGAAAACGGATGCGAGACTGCGAGCAAGATCGAGAGGCAGGAGACTATTTCGGAGAGAATGCTCTGCTACGCGACACCCCGCGGACCGCTACCATCACGGTGCGAAGCTTGGTATAGAGATCAATCATGTATAGGTCAATTTCAACATTGCGCAAGGCAGCCAGCGAGATCAAGGCTTTGCCGCTCGGATGGAGATTCCGAGCCGATGGCAAGATATGGCAAGAGTGCCTAGGGGCCTCAGGCTGCCTATGCGATCTCTGATCTGAATCTCAGGAGAATCACTCGGGAGGTGCCTGTCAGAATCGCGTCCTGCAGTGTGCAACGGTGATCCTCGCTGGTCGAGGCCTTTGTCAAGCTGGAGCTCCACACAAAGCTGGAGTTTGGAAAGAGAGGTCTCCTGCCAGTCAGCCCGTTCACAGTTTGGAACAGATCTCCGCAGGTGCTGTTGGTGGAGGCAAGATGGCGAATGCTGAAATTAAGGCGGCTGACCACAAGACTGACGGTGCAGCCCGATTGCAATTCGGCCAGTAGGATTTTGCTCCTGAAGCCGGGTTTTGGAAGAGCACTTGTATCGCGGGGCGTTTTGCAGGTGCGCGAGTTGCGCGAGAGTAGAATTCGTAGGGCGGTCCTTTGCTTTCGAGGAGAAGCAGCTGATCGTCTGCTGCTCAGGAGCTCAGGAGCTCCCTGCTCGGGCCGGTCGGAAGTCGCAGTCTTTGGGGGTCCTCGGGCTGTCTTCGCACTCTTAGGCTGAGGCCTTGAAGAACAACGCCAACCTGAACATGATCGCCAACCTCGATGACGAGAAGCACCTGCCTTGCAAACGGGCACATAAGGGCGCATAGGCTGCATAGGGCCTGACACTGGTAGCAGAGGTACTTCAAAGGTCGAGTTCCACAGTGCAAAGAGAAATGAATGGGACGGCTCCTATCCCCTGAACGGCCTCTGCACTGCCAGCTGCCCCCCTTCTTCCTATGAGAGAAATCATAGCTCTGTTGATGCTGGCGGCTGAGCATGCCCTTGCCACCCCTTCAGCTCTAGATGTCGCATTGAACTGAAGAGGCTGCAGGCCTGGCCTAGTTCTTTCCTCCGCCGTGCGCCGTGTTGAATCCTCCACCAATCTGATGACCCATCATGTAGAAAAGAGAAAAGATCGTATACTCGATGGCCAGCTGCTTTTGTCAACCTGTCGGGCAACTGGGCTTCGATGTGTTCCCATCTGATCTCAGCCCTGGTGCAGATCTGGGATGCGTTAAGAGCCATCATCTTGATGCTGGTCCTCTTCTCTGCGCCCTTCGCCACCAGGACTTCCGCCACCATGCTGCTATGCGTGACAATGCATGTCTTGGTAAGTTGAACAGCCGTGTATGGTTGGTGAAGATGCGGACACCTACGAGCTCCTTTCACTGGAACCGGATGGAGTACAACGTGTCCTGCGGACGACCGCCGTGTGAATCTGCGCTCGTCCCAATGACCCTGCTTGAAGTTTGCTCGGATGGACATGACGGTTGACCATGCCGCGAAATACACCGTCTTCACGGAGCACCAAAGAGCATCTGACCACAAGCGTTCAAAGTTCGAATCCTAACTGCTTCATGAAGTCATCAACAGAGCGATACCACTCCAGCTGCGCGTCCGCTAAGCCGCAGCAGAATGTCTGGGTGAGGAGCCTATTGGCTTCACTCATGATTTCCAGCAGCACATGTGGCCTCATACCTCTCGAAGATAGCGGGGAGCAGTTCCACGGCTGTCTATGAGTCATACTCAACAGCTGTCGGCGACGATCTTGCGCGGCATCTCTCCGACTTCTCCTTCACCTCCTGAACCCTGTGAGCATCGTGGCTTCCTCGGCATTCGGAGCTTGAACTGTTCGCACCCTGGCTTTCCGAAGGGCCACATAGCCCTTCTTCGGATGCCTTCGGGGCCCGCTTGGGTCGCCCTTGGCCTTGCGCATCCTTGCGCTAGGTTGCTTTCTTCCCGCACTCAGTAACGGAGATGAGGCGGAGCTCGCCATTGATGGAAGCTCGACGCTGGCACCTCGCCCTGGCACCACGTCGCAGATCGTGCAGGAAACGGCTCACGGGCTGCGCTGCGCGACCGCGAAGAGAGTCCCGTGTTAGAGACTGTTAGAGTCATCAGCCGAGTCATCGCGAGGACGACTCCGCGGTTGCGCACTTCTCCAGCCTTTTTGGGGAGTATACCTGATCTCATCGGCCATCTCGCTGGCGCCTTGCCAGTTTGTAGACAGGATCCATGCCACGCGTCACGACCGGCTTTTCTGCCGTGGCCGATTCCAGTCCCAGGTACGTGAGTTGCCACGGCCTTTCCGACCAGTATTCCACGCAGCCTGCGATAGATTCGCCGCTCTCGTACAAGGGCTGGACACGTTTTAAGGTCTGGATAGCCCCCATGTAAGCTTCGTGTTTCTTGGTGGTCTACTCGTTCCGGCGTTCGCCACTTTTGCAACACGTCACTTCAAATTCCTGTCTCAAACGATCCATCAGCACCGTCACGCAGATTGTCCTGCTACGAAGCGTGCAAGTTGATGGGCTTCCGTCAGCTGTGGACCTGCTCAATGCCTTGCAGCGCTCTCCACCATAAAGTGGGGCGTTTCGAGCTGTCGCAAAGAGGGATAGGACGCAGGTTCTACCGTCTGAACAGGGCACGTAGTGACGTAGTTCGAGCCCCTGCAGACTCCTTGCCTTGCCGAGCTCAGGATTCTGGCCATGGTGAAGGTCATGTGGAAGGAGGAGGTGCCCAAAGGAACCGCCCTCATTCAGCAAGGCGACCTCCAGGAGCGGCCAAGCACCGTCACGTCGAAGGGCCTCCTGTCTTCGCTATGTCTTGCTTCGCTTTTTCAGAGGCCGACTACTTCTACGTCGTCCAGTCGGGCAGTTTTCAGGTTTCCAAGACCGAGAGTGCTGCCAGTGCCGAGAAGTGCGCGCCATTGTGCAAATACATCAATACACAAAAAGACTTATATTCATGAATAGATCACAGAGACTGGGTCACGACCGAGGGTGGTTTCTTCCGCCTTGGGAACGATCGAGGAGGGGGAAATGCGCGAAGCGTAGCGAAGCGTAGCGAAGCGAAGGAAGCATGGGTCCCCCCGGGGAGCTTTTTCTTTTTGGAGGCCGGCGGCAGCTTCGGGGAGCTGGCCTTGTTGTACTTCGCGCCCCGGGCGGCCACGTTGACGGCCACGGCGAACGCTGTCGTTTGGGTCACCGCACGTCAGCAATTCAAAGAGCTCCTCATGAAGGTGCGAACAGGGCGCATTCAGCACACTGCTCCCTGGTCAATGAGTTCAAGCTAGACTCGAAGAGCCGGAGGCCAACGAGACAGAGATTCAGGAGAACCTCAAGCATGTGGGGGCCCAAGGTGTCGGCTTGTTAGACCGCAGCTTTTCACCGAGATGCGAAAACGGTTCCCAGCGCCGAGTGAGGTCAGCCGCTGCGACTGCTTCTCTCCACTCAAGGATTTTTGGCCGCAGCGCACGGAGCTTCTCAGAGTTCAGAAAGTCAGACAGGACGCTGAGAAGAAGGAGCTAGCAGCTGCCATGAACGAGATGACCTTCAGCAAGGAGCATTGTCTGTTCTTGTCAAAATGTGCTTGACCCGAAATGCACTTTTCTATGCAGTTCCGCTGTGATGACTTCCGTCACAAGTCGATACTAGGAGGCAACTCGAACTTGAAAGGCCCTGTCAAAGTGGCTTTGCAATGCTTCGTCTTCGCCATGTCGGTCAGGAAGAGCTGGTCTTCGAGCAGGGTGAGCGCGGTGACGGACCAAGAACGGCATAGCCCCTGACGCGCATGACAGGCTGACCTCTCTGCTCAGGCACGCAGTTCTTCCTTCTTGTAGAGGGTGAGGTTAGCGTCAGGGGCCCAGTACCTCGGAGGCAAAGCAAAAGCTGTTGGAAGATTGCCAAGGTGGTGAAGGACGGCAAGGAGGTCACCAAGATCAAGGTGCAGGAACTCTGCCAGTGAATAAGGCAGCCGAGAGACTGCAGGCCACCCCAGAAAAGGCGCCATACTTCGGCCTGGGTCACGGCTGTTTTGGTCCTTGCGACAGCAAAGAGCACGAGAGCGTGAGCGTGAGCAGGTGAGAAGGCGCTGCTCGAGGATGAGCCAAGAGCAGCTACCATCAAAGTCTTATCCAACATGGCCAAGGCAGCGACGGCTGGAGGAGAGAGCAATGAGAGCGGTGACGGACCTCCCGGCCCCCGGCCCCGCTTCCCCGCATCCTTCTCTCGGCTCAGTTTGAGGGCGCGGGGCCCCCCCAGGATGCCTTCGAGGCGGCCTCGATCCCTGCGTTTCTTCCATCTGCCGTGCCTGCCATGCCTGCTACTATGCCTGCTATGCCTGCTCCTCTTTGACTTCCTTGGCGCGAAAGGAACCGCCTCCTTGCTGACTGGGGCGCTGCGGACCGTCGCATCTCCCTGCGCCGGCGCTGTCCGCTTAAGCGCCAGCGCGGCGCGGGGGGAGAAGGAGAAGGAGAAAGTGCCCAGTTTCCTTGCCTGCCGCTCTGAGCTGGGGCAAGAGCTGGAAGCACTTCTGCGAAGAGAGGGAGAGGTCCTTGAGGCTGATGACTTCCCGGTTGGCGACTATGTCGTGATCTCCTTGGCGAAGGTGATGGTCGGCCCCTCCAAGGAGTTGAGCCCTCCGCCCTTTTTGAAGGAACTGGCGAAAGGTGAGACGGTGGAGGTGCTGGAAGTTCAAGCCCTTCCCCAAGAAGGCCGCATCCGGGGCCGCCTGGCAGATGGTTGGATCTCTCTGCAGAACTTGGACAGCGGCTTTCGATGGGCCTGGCCCAAAAGCTTTCAGCAAGAAGTCACGGAAAGGCTAGCAGAGCTGACAAAGCGCAGCAGAAGCTCTCAGGATCCAGAGGAGGCCGACCTGCTTTACCTGAAAGCCTTGCTGGGTCGCCTTTCTCTGGGGCTGCCGGCTCTTAAGAGCTTTCAAAGCAACAAAGCATCCAAGACCTGGGCACTTTTTGGACGTGGCCTGGAACAATGGGACTCCGTGGCAGGACCAACCCAGAAACAAAAACCAGAATCCTGAGACTTTGGGAATCTTTGAGACTTGAAACGTTAACAGTCTTAACACACGTTGCACAGCTTCTCCATGCAGGTGACCACTCCTACGAGGTGCCCTTGACGAAAGTTTCCGAGCCCTTGCGCCGGGAGCTCTTTCGGGCACTCGGCAGCAAGGCCTACATGCGAGACCTGGTGCAAAGCTACATGCAAGCGCAAGAGTTGGGGTCTCATGGCACCTACGGTGACTTCCTGGAGCGCTTTCGCAAGGTGAAGGATGCCTTGCTTACAGACATCGGGGGGGCCTCAGGCCTCAGCGGCCTCAGCGGCCTCAGTGCCTTGCAAGGCAAGAAGGCAGAGACAGAGACGGCGAGTACGGCGAGTCAGAGTCCCAGCAAGGGATCCTGGACTCAAGAGGACATCGCGCAATGGCTCCAGGTCTTCACTGCGATCACTTCTAGCACTCGTGTGTACCAGGCGGATGTCTACTTTGGCCACGCCACTTTTGGTCTGTGCCTCCGCCGGCTTATCAGGCGATTTGAGCTTGCACTCAGCCTGCAGAAGGAGGCGACACAAGACGCCGCTGACGCCATGGCGGCAGCGCCTTCGGAAGTGGTTTTGGAGAACTTTCGGAACTTCGTGGAGATGGTCTCGCGACCTTCCAGCGAGGACGCCACAATGGACGAGGTTCTGAAGCTCAGCAGTGCCGTGCTCTTGGCCATCCGCCGGCAAACCGAGTCGCTCTTCGGAAAGGGTCTCAGGGAGGAGCTGCAAGTTCCCCTGGACAGGGCCTCCAGTTTGATAAACGACCCCGACGACGCGGCGCCAGCGACGCCTCCAATTGGCAAGATGGCTTCCCTGCTCTTAGAAGCTGCAGAAGCTGGCGAGCTCCGCATGCTGCCGCTAGCCTCAGAATGACATAATGACAGGACACGATGGTAGGCATATATTGAGGGGTACATACCTTCTTGTGTTGTGCCGGCACATGACCTTGCATCTGAGCAGAGCCCACGCGCAGCTTAAGATACTCCAAAATCAGCAGGGTTCAGAGAGAGAGAGAGAGAGAGAGAGAGATATATATATATATATAGATAGAGAGAGGTGTAGGGGGGAGGCCTCCTGCACCACAGCCCTGGCGAAAGAAAGAGAGAGAGAGAGTAGCCACTTTGGCTCAAGCCGTGAACGGTTCAAGGGGCCGCCCCGTGACCAGGCGTCTCAACCCGGCGCCAGGTGCCTGAGGCCTCTTTGCCTCTGCTGTGCTGCCATTCCGAAACCCACTACCAGTTTGACTCACTTTGCGTCTCCCCCTTGCACACCCTCTCGCGCGACCTCGTGGAGATCGGTTCTGGAGGGGATCTGCGCTTCCAGGCGAGCGGACCCGGTTGTGACCCACTACCACACCGCAATCGGCGAGCCTACGCAACAAAGAGGGGATCTGTTGATCCCGCACACCATCGCCGCTGGTCGAGGGACTACCTGACCCGCACGATCGTGACTTGGGCAGCTACACTGAGACGGGCATCTTCAACCATGGCTGGCAAGGGGCAATCGCCTCACGGGATGCTGGTGGACCCGAGCTCTCCGGCTGCCGTCTCCGCGGCAGGCGCGTCGACAGGCTACCCAGACACCTCGGAGGCACCCAGCCACAGCAGCCACGGAACACAGGATCTCCTGGACATGAGCCCTCCCAAACGAGGTAGATTGGAGGCACCGCCGCCATCTTTGACCCTGGACGCGATCAGGGACCTCTGTCAACCAAAGGGTGGGCACCTTCGAGCAGAACGTGACCCAGCAGTTTGCGGAGACCTTCCAGCGAGTTCACCGAGTGGAACGGGAGGTCGAGGCCAACCAAGAGAGGACCGAGGCCATCGCAGGGAAACTCGAGAAGATCACCGCGAGGGTCGCACAACTGGAGCAAGGACCGCGGGGCACAAGCAACTCAGCACAACGTGGGCACCTGCCCGCCAGCACTCATAACCGGAGGCTGGCACCCGGACACGGAAGCTGACAAGGTCATCGAGAATGCAAACAAGTTGGTGGCCGAGCTTCGCCTTGACATCGACATGACAGACACGTTCGTCCAGGCATCCGCCGTGGGTACGCGATCATACCCCTGGCGAGGAAGGACGGCGAGAGTGTGGAAACACAAAGGCAGAGGGTGCAGCACTGCATCCGACACGTGCGCAATGCGAACCTCACCTTCGACAAGAAGCTCAACGGGGAACCCTCCAAGCTGTTCCTCAACATCTCTCAGCCGCCGGAGAAGAGAAGAAAGGTTCAAGTTGCCGCGAAGTGTAAGCGACTCCTGATGGAGCTCGGGGCACTCGCGGTGGAAGTGGAGACGGAGTACTCCACGGGACAGGTGTGGTACAAGTCGACAAAAGTTGCCTCGGCGAGCAACGTCATGGCACCCGCCAATGCAACCACCACGGGGACCGAAGGCTGGATCGACCTGCACACCATTGCCGCCAAGCTGCACCAGCCGGTCAACAACGTCAAGGAGGCATGGCAGCCCCCCCTCGGGGCTGTGCTCAGGTTCCAGGACGAAGCCCCAGAGAAGCCCAAGACGTGGCACTGCCCAGTGCGGCACACACTGGAATTCAAGCCACTGCTCTGCACCTGGAATTTGGGGGGACGATGACATCACCTAAGGTGTTGGAGTTCCTCAAGAATTTCGCGGGGCACGCTGTCCTGTCTCGCATGACCGTGGTCCTTATCCAGGAAATAATCGTGGAAGCCGGACTCGAGTTTGACGACAACGGCATTTGGACCTTGGTCAGCGGAAAACAGCCAGGAGAGTGGAGAGGCACAGCTGTTGCATTTAAGTCGCATTTTGCGCACCACCATGCCATGCTACACCAGCGGGCCTGCTCAGTCGTCATCTCTGACGGCAAACACAAGTGGGGACTACTGAGTGGGTACATCCCACATCACGCCACCATCAACGAGACATCGGAGATCGTGTCGGATTGGCGCCAAGCACTCAAACCGCCAAGTGCGTCCATGCCAACAAGGCGGTCGAGTATGCTATTGGCACTTGCGACAGAGGACTTGTTTTCAAATCGGGCCTGTTGGACTGGAAGACCCCAGGAGCTCTGTTGAGCCTGTACGTACATGCACACATAATCGTCCCGCCGCATTGCTTTTTGTCGTTGAGTTTTTGGTGAAGTTGTGTTCTCACCACAGTCTAAAGCACAGCAAAAAAAGTGCTACGTTATGCCCGAAGTTGTCCAGCTCCCTTGCGGCACCGAGCATCCCGTCACCCGCGGCGCAGGTCAGGGAGACGTCTACGGCTCTGCACTCAGCTCCCTGGCCTTGGGCGACCGCCTGACGGAACATCGGGCCCGCATGCAGCACGCGCATGGCGCCTCCTCTGCTGGCCTCGGGAGCGTTGACCAGTGGTATGTCGACGACGGGCAAGCCTTTGTGCGCCTTGACGTCGCCGAGGAATGGCTGCGGTCCGTGGACGCCGCCATCCTCGCTGTTGGTGGCAGCCGCTCGGCGGGGGCAGGCTGCAAGAGCCACGCTCGCTTGCTGTGCACCCCGGCCTACGCGGCCGACCATCCGAAGGCCTGCAGGACCCCGCGGTCGAGCTCACACTTCAGTGGTGCTGCCTCAACAATTCCAAGACCTCACACCTGCTGCGCTGCAATGGCGACCGAGTGGACGCAGGCCGCCTGCTCCGCTTTGACGAAAGCATGGCGGCGGGGCTGGCCTCTGCACTGGGCGACCATCTCCCCGACGACAGTTGGGCACAGGCGACTCTGTCGGTAGATGCTGGAGGACTCGGCGTGCGAGAAGCGAGCACCATCGCCATGCCCGCCTTCCTGGCCAGTCGAGTCGCCGAGTCGCGTCTCGCCCCATGGTTGCCGAAATGTGCGAACACACTGCCGCTGCTGGCCTCTGCTCCGCTGCGCTCTCTTTACAGACCTACGACGCCCGTACAGCTGCGGCATGGGCTGTGTGGCTGCAGAGTCTCCCCGAAGCCGTGCACGGCGAGGCTCGTCAACTGCTAGCTGACGCCCGCGACCTAGCACAGCGGCGCTGGGAGAGCCTTAGTGTTCGAGGATGCGAGCCCGCCGTCGAGACCACTGGTGGCCCCCCATCCCTGGCCCCAAGCGCCAGACTCATCGCCGCCTTGGGGACTCGACGTCGCCCACACACCCGCACAGCACATGGTGCCCTTGCCCTCCACCAGCAGCTCACGCGGCTTGCTGACAGATGTGTCGCTGCCGGTCTCATGAACAAGCTGCGTGCCCAGGAGCGCTGGGGTGACCTGCATCGCCTCCAAGACCTGTCTGCTCCGGATGCCTCACATGACTGGCTATGGGCCGTCGGGCCGCACAAAGGCGCTCGCATTGACTCAGCCGACGAATTCACTGCTGCCGTTCGCCTTCGCCTCGGCTGCGGTGGCCCTGCTGAACCCGTTCAGTGCAGCTGCTGTGGCGTCGCCACTTTGCAGTGCAGTAGCGAGCATGCTTTACACTGTGCTGCTGGAGAGAGCACAAGGTGTCACAACGATGTACGGGATACCCTTCATGCCATCGCCAAGACCACGAGCCCGAGGGGTTGATCGCCTCAGATCCACGGCTTCGCCCTGCCGACGTTCTCACCGGCGCCTTTCACCATGGGCGCCTGGCGGCCGTTGATGTTGGTGTGATCTCCCCCACGGCCGCTGGAGCCGGCCTCGACTGTGTGGTCACTGTGGTCACCATACATAATTGTGCATGCTCGCCAAGCGCCTCGCTCGGCGCAAGGGTCTCGCAGGGCACTCTGGCATCTTGCAGAGCATGAGGGCTCGCATCACCACTGCTCTCATGTGTCGCGCAGCCAAAATGCTGATGCAGTGCCTCCCACGCCAGTGGGACTTTGAGGCGGATGAGGCGTGAGTGCCAGGCTGCCTTCCAGGGCGCTCTCGCGACCCTTAGCTGCTGTCAGTTTTCAGTTTCCAGGGCCCTCCAACCGGACATATAGGCGAGGTGGCCTTGTAATCAAGCGAGCAGCTGCCTCAACCTTGCAGCAGCAGTCCTCATTGGAGGCCCTGACTGGTGAGCAGTGCCCCTGTTACAGGCAGTAAAGCCATGCGGCATGTTGTCTGGGCCACACGAGCCAGGCTTCTGCATCCCCACGCCTGCTGTGCTTCTTTTCAATTTTAGCTTCCTGCGAGAGAGTGGGCCTATCTCCGACCTTTCGTTCTTCAAGGGAGTCCTATCAGATTCCCTTAAACGGACACGCCTTCCGCAGCGAGGGCCTTCGGTTTACTCATCCACGTCACAGATGCAAGTCCAGGACACCTGCGCCTGCGAAGCCAGAATCTGCGACGTTATGCTTGAGTGCTAGCAAACATGTGGTATCAGCACGATTTCGGGCGACAACAAAATCAATGCCACATCGGGCGGTACAGGTTAGGAATTGCTCGGTAGTGGTGACGGACGCTTCGCACGCGAGTGAGTCCGAAGAGATGATCAGAAATGAGATGACATCCATCGAAGAGCACCGGAGCCAAGGAGCTAGGATGGTGTTTCTTACTGACGGTGCCCTGTGGAAAAGGGACAAGGGTAGCATTCATCCCATGTTGTGGGCGAGCAACCTCGTTCGGAGGGTCTGTCGCTCCACAATACAGGTGTGGAGGACAGCGACGTGCTGAAGGCAGCAGTCACCGACATCTGATGCCCCGATATGAAAAGGTGGGAGGCTACGTCGGCCAAGTTTGTGAAGCAGATCTGGATGACAGATTGCAAGAGTTTGGAGCAGACGCTTTCGAATCCGAAGTGTAGCAAACACTCGGACAAAAGGTTGAACATCGAGATTGCGTCCCGACGCCAAGAGCTTTGGCGCAAGGCTGGTGAGAAAGCTGGTGACCCTTTTTACGACGACTACAAGCCAGCAGATGATCAGCTAACTGACATTGTCAAATGGATAGACACTGACGTCATGATTGCTGATCCACTGACTAAGGTCATGGAGCCTACCAAGCTGGTAGAGGCCTTGAGAACCAACACGTTCGACGTGGAGCAGCCTCTCGAGGGTGTTGTGATGAAGCGTGCTAAGCAGCTTCAGAGAAGGTCGACGAAGAAGAGAAAGGACGACGAGTAGAGCCGTCGATCCTAAGAGTCAAAGTCTCACCACACTGACGCTGTAAGAGTCACGGGTGTGAAACCGACCCATTTTGCAGCGCGCACAGCGCGTGTACCTAGTTTGCACATTGCTTGACAGCATCAATTGACCGCAAGAGCGCCCCTTGGACCAAGCCTACGGCTTAGCGGAAAAGTGACTAGTCTTCGCACATTGCTTTCCACAGGACAGGAGGCTGACTAGTGTTGGCTTCACAAGCCTCCAAGTCCAAGTATCGTGTCCCCGCCACCGTCTGGTGCGCATTTTGGAGTGGTTTTGAGAGCCTCATGGGAGGGCAGGGTGGGGCGGATGGAGCCAAAGGGGGCCTAGAACCGGCCCAGGAGCCGGGTCCCTGGAATCTGCCAGCCCGGGGGCCCAGACCGTGCTGGGGGTACCCCCCCCGCCCCCCAAAAAGCACATGCGCCCCAATGGTCGTGGGTTTGGGGTCTATCTTTATTGCCTGACGGCAAGAGGTCAATAGCGGGGCGTGCTCCTGCATGTTCGCAAGTCAGCCGCTAGTTTGTGTGTCTGAGTCCCTATGTTGTTGGCCGTCGTTGGTTTTAGCAGGATCGATGCTTCGCAGCCCGTGGAAGTGTTTAATGATACGGGTCAAGTCTAAATATGTCGTCCCTCCTTGCCTGAGAACCCTGACCCAGGTCAGTCAGCAAGATGGGGGCCAAAGAGCGGACAATGTGGGATGCCCTTTCCTTCGGCTACTTCCTGCAGGAGGCTGAGGATGATCTCCTTCTGGCTCAGGAGTAAGGAGAACGCATTGCTGCAATGTTAAATGAAATGAAAAGAAAAGGTCCGGCGCCGGCGCAACAGTTACAAATAGGGATGCTGCCATGCTTCATAAGCTGCTTACTGCATAAATCTGTTCTTGAAACTTGAGTGTCCTGCCGCTGATCTTTCCAGTATAAGCGAGGGCACATGCAGTATTTGCAATTACTGTAGCTTAGATGGGATCTCACAACATACAGAAGTCTTCATGGAATAAATTTGCCGCACCTGTGATCAGACGTTGGTGGTCGACAAAGAATCCTTCGAGATCCTCCTTGGATCCTTAGAGGAGAGGAACTCACCCGGACCCCAGCCGTGGATCGCGGTGAGCGTGCAGAGCGTGCAGCCTTGCAGGAGCTCACGAGGCGTGGCAAGGACGGCACAGGCACAGTGAAGAAGCCGGTCACGGTGGCGCCCAGTGCGGCGGCCAGCTTCGGGAAGATCAAGTTCAAGGAGTGGAGCAGTGCCAGAAGCTGTTTGCATGACTGTCAGCACGACATCTTGTTCACTGGTTTTCTGGAATTGCAGGATTTGAAGAAGCTTGGCTTGCTGGGCTGTGGTGGTTTTGGCGCAGTTGAGATGGCCACTCGGTGTCGATGCAGTTGCTGGATGTCAACAGTTAGAAACCAAGAGCTCCGACGGCAACGCTGCACAGTAAGGAGCTGAATATTTGCGGTTCAGTGCGAGATGCTGTCAGTGTCAGGGCGATGTAGACCTGGAATGGAATGGATCTGACGGGACCGGCCGGTCCCAGAGTTAAAAAGATACAGTATCAGACTGAGACATTCTAGATTCCAGATGCGATGAACGAGAAGTTTGCGAATGGGAAGGATTTCCGGCCGGTGCCAGGCAACCGAAACCCAGGTACGTGCTACTGCCACGGCTTTTGGACTTAGCAGTCTCTCTCACGAAGGGTCTAAGGTGCCCTCCAGTCCCAGCTCAGGTGGAGGATCTCAACACAGGAGAGACGTACGCACTAAAGGCTTTGAGCAAGGGATATGTGGCCCGGGCCTTATCCACCTTATGCGCTTCATGAGAGTTTTGCAGCTGAAGAAAGCAGGTGAAAAGTGGAATGCAAAGCAGTGTCATCAGCGAGAAGAACGTTCAGCTCCTGTGCGATTCTCCCTTCATTGTGAAGCTTTACGACACTTTGCACCATTCAGTTGCTGCAGTGCAGAGTAGGGACTAGGGCAGTCTCGTTGCATTTCTGAGGAGACTTTCAACTATGACCAGTCTTTGTATTTTTTGCTGGAGCTGGCCTTGGGCGGCGAGCTCTATGCCACTTACAACAAGAAGAACTTCTGGGGAAATGACCCTTGCCACATGTGTCTAAGAGTCTAAGCGGCTTCAGAGTGGCTAGCAAGCGAGGTGTCTTTTGTGCGTGCGTGCGTGCGTGCGTG
>CAJNDV010016336.1:10583-34721 GCA_905221635.1 Symbiodinium sp. CCMP2456 | reverse complement strand
CTCTCTCTCTCTCTCTCTCTCACAGAGTGAGTGAGTGAATGAGCGTCGAGCAGCAGCAGTTACTGTGCGGCCTGCCTCCCACGTGGCTTTCAACATCTGAATCTGAGAGGGGCAGGCTCCGTCACAGAGTTCAACTGGGGGAGAACTAGCTGATGCAGACAGGTCACTGTGGTAAAGCGTGGTGTACGGTGTGCAACCCCAAAAAACTGTGAAAACATAGTCCTTAGGATACACATGGACAGAATTTTTCAGCGGTCGATGAACAAAGGGCCGGGAATGAATTGGGCTTGAACGACAACGGTAATTCCAGTAATTCCGGCATGCACCAAAAATATGGCAATTAGTCGGCAGACGCAAGCAGCATTAAGGGGGCGAAGCCGTGCGGGCAATGCCGAGGGAGCGATGCTCCATGCACAGAGGGCCGCGCCATGTGCCGAGGGAACAGTGTTCCGGCACCGAGGGCGAACCAAGCAGGTCCAATACAGTAGTATCACAAATAAACTAGACTGCCGCAGCAATAAACGGCACAGAGGCACATCCCTCAAAGACAGCCGGTGGCAAAAGCGGCAATCAAGCGAGCTGTGGTAAGCGTGGAATACGTAACACATACATTGGACGCCCTCATGCTCGTGAGCCCATGCATGGTGTCGTCCAAACGAGCTTTCGATGCAGTGTGGAAAAGCTGACATACACATTGGACGCCGCACGACCGTAGCACCATGCAACCAGCATTTCATTCGTCTCTGACGAACACATGCCGCACCCAGTAGTAGCAGTAGAAAAGTCGTCGTTTTCATCGTCGTCGTTGTTGTACTCGAACCAAAACATGACATAACACCCAAAGACACGATGTCGACCCACCGATACGTCCGACACGTAACGGCACTGTCGCTCTAGTGCCACCGGGGGGGAAAGGGGGGTGTCCTCCAGTCGCCCATACGACTCTTGGTGCCGCCCCGGGGGTCCACACCCTTTCCGGCACCAGCCCACCCAGCCGAGACAAGCACTAGGCCCCGGGGTCTCTCACACTCTGATTGTTTTATTCTTGCAGGTCCAAAAAGGGATCAACAAGGTCATTTTTCCGAAGAAGCTCAAAGGCAACATCGAAGCCCTTGTAAAGGGACTTTGCAATGCATCCCCTAGCATGGCACTCAGACCGTGCTCCAGAATACTTGGTCTGGCAGGTTCGGCCTTGCTTTGGCACTCAGGTGAGCGATTACCGATGAAGAAAGGAGGCACACAGAATATCAAGACGCAGGCCATAGACCACGGGCAACATGTGCCTTCCGTGTCCGTTCTCTTTTGGCCATTTTCAGCCCCACGACGATGCTGGGGTCTTTAGGTCACCAGGCATGAAGCAGCGAAGGCGCACGCAGGTCCTACAAGCCACCAACGCAAGACCCTCCACCTCAGCTCCAAAATCGATTCAATCCCTGGACATGTGGATTCGTAGATGCCTCGCACGGCACTCTACGAGATCTTGGAAGAGTACAATCGCATTGCGGCGAACGTTGATTCATGGGGCCTCCGACAACCTGTGCATGCTTGCTCTTTCTGATGGTCGTTTGTCTCGCTTTTTCCAGGCATGGTTCAATGGCTTTAACTGGGAGGATTGCTCCAACTTCATGATGACCGCGCCGCACATTCCGACGGTGAAGGGCAAGAAGGACTTGTCACTGTAGAACCCGGTCCTGAATTCCTCGGATGACCTATCTGCCAGGACATTGCCAATTTTTCTCCGAACAAGGAAGACATGCCACCGCAGATTCCTTACAAGGCAAAAGGGAGGGGTGCTGCGCGGCAGCAGCGTCAGATGTGCAGCGAGCAGCGAGCCTCATCAGGATCCAAAGACGGGTTGGGACAAGGAAGCGCCGTGCGTACGCCATGCGCATGCATCTTGGGATCGCTCGTTTTGTCAGTAGCATCTCGGATGTGCGCCAGTTCTTCGAACGATGGTGCACGTCCTTGCTGTCAGCACGATGTGAGGACTTCGCAACGTCCACATGATTGCCGCATCAGGGAGAATTCAGGGCAAGTGCCGCGCTTGTTTTAGAGCTTTTTTGGGCTGCGCTCAAAGCCTGGTGCGCCCACGCCATTTCCGCCCACGGCTCCGCGAGCAGCTGCTGAAGCATAAGATCAACTCGGGTATGAGAATATCACTGGTTTTGCAGGGACTCATAATGACTCATGCATGTATGTATGTATGTATGTATGTATGTATGTATGTGCGTATCACTTTCGTTTTCTATATGTTTCATGCAGCCGCCTTACCTCGCTTTTCGTCCGGACCACCCAGGGCTGGTCTGGAAGCTCCTGGCCAGAAAGAAGGGGAGCCCATTTTGCTGCACGAACGAGACGCCGCGACTTGCAGATTTGGAGGCCTTCGCCGGGCGTCGGGCGCAAACCGGCTGAGCCCATGGAGGAAGTTGTAACATGAGAAATGCGAACATGCGCATAGTTCGTGCTTTTTGACAGGAGTTTATGGAGAGGGGATCGCCCCTGGAGAAGAGGTGCAGCTCTACTACAAGGCAATCCCAGATGCTCTGAGACTGTTGAACAGAGCGAGAGGCCACTTCGTTGTTTGCGTTCTGGGGTGGCTCGCGACCTAGCAGGGGACGGGGAAGGAGGGACGGCATGGCTTAAGCATCTCAGGTGCTGTCCTCCGTGGATTGCCTGTGTGAGGATTGGCAGTAGC
The DNA here is from genome assembly GCA_905221635.1 of Symbiodinium sp. CCMP2456. Classification (NCBI taxonomy): domain Eukaryota; class Dinophyceae; order Suessiales; family Symbiodiniaceae; genus Symbiodinium; species Symbiodinium sp. CCMP2456. Next base: position 32,026 of record CAJNDV010016336.1, on the reverse strand, counting down.
TTCCGGCTTCCGGAACGGGAGAGCTCGACGGAAAAGGTACGACTTCAGAAGCGCTCGGCAAAGTGCCCCAAAAAGTCACGGGAAAAGCAATCGCTAGCATGGCCATGGCTTCCATTGGCTTGCCTTTGCCTCGCGCCGCGCATCAGGTCTCTTCTCGACATGAGGCCGTCGCTGGAGTCCAATTTTGTCCCATCCAACATGCGCCCAGCAGGAGAACGAGGAGAACGAGGGGAACGGGCCCCCTGAGGCACGGAGCCGGAGCTATGCACAACCTTTTTCTTGCATCAAAGAGCGGCAGCCGGGGGACTGTTCCGAGACGGCCAGTCTTCAGCCCGTGTTTGTGTGCCGATCGCTTCTGGTACCCCCACATGCGCATGCAACTACGCTCGCCTGCACAAGGAGGGCGTATGCACACAGACATGAGGTGGTTAGCGTATGTTAGCGTGCGCTCGAAAATCCTCTGTGAGCTCATGGGCCAGGACTTTTGGTGGCAAGAGCGAGCGTGCTCAAACTGCAGGAAAACATGCAAACCCAACCCAAAGGCAAAGAAATCGATACGCTGCCGGTTCCTGCTCCAGACCATGCAACAATGGTGTGGCGACTAATTAAGACTGTTTCTCTTTCTCTTTTGCTTTGCTGAGGCCCTCAATGAGTCCCTGGCCAGGCACGGCCCCTGCACGGGCTAACAGGATAGGACCTCGGCTTAAAGGGACCGTGTCGCGACTCGAGGCTGGTGCAGGCCAAGCGCCAGGAGCTGCAGCGGCAGCTGGCCAAGGCCAGAAGAAGCGAAGTTCGGCTCCGCTCGCTCTGCGCGTTTTCGGAGGCGCAGAGGCCCGGCCCATGGGCCCCGTGGGCCGCGGGCCGCGTTTTGGTCCCTGCCTCTGAGGACGTCCCTGCGTCCAGCGGACGCCCAGCCCGAGGCAAGCGAGGCAGGCTGCCGGGATGCTATGGCAGGCCCAAGAGTCCAAGAGCAGCGCTTTTTTTAGCGCTTTCACGAGGAGACAAGTCTGGGGCCGATGACGTCACGGATGCGCAGCGTGCGGACCTTGCTGGTGAAGAACCGCTTGCAGCGGCGGCCCCAGGCCCCAGGCGAGAGCTGAAGCATTCCATCCCTCGTCTCAGGATGCTGAAGAGGCGGCGCGAAGAGGAGGCAAACGAGAGCGCTCGCGTGCGCAAAAGAGCGTGCGTGCTAGCCGGCTGCTCCTCTCCGGCTCCCGAGGCTCCCGAGGCGGCCGAGGCGGCCGGGGGGCGCGATGCCACTGCCACTGCCACGGGCATCTTGGCGGGGCGCTGCGTCACCGCACTGAGTGCACGTGTACAGTGCTCTTCGACAGGAAGTGGAAGATTCGGAATCTTCGAGCCGTGAGAGCCGGAAGGCGGTGAGGCGGCATCAGACGGAATTCGAGAACTGACGCATGCCGCAGGGGAGGTGCAAGATGTCCAAGCCCAAGCCGCCCAAGCACCAGAGGAAGGAGGTCCAAACCCAAGTGGCCTTGAAGCGGCAGTGGCAAGGCTTAGCAGACTTCCCAAGCCCGAGGCCCGCCGAAGTCGGTCTCGCTGACGCGTTCACGTTGGCTTTGTAGACGGTTTGCTGGGAGAAGAGAGCGCAGAGCGGCGCAGAGCAGCACAGCTTGAGAGCCGAGATGTTTGCAAGGGTGCCAGGCACACGAAGTGCATGGCACGGAATGCATGGTGTTCCTTACAAGATTCCTTACAAGGTCGTGGTGTTTCTGCGCAAACTCTGCTCTGCGGCGTGACGTAGCGCGCGACGGCGTCTTCTTCCAGCCAGCCTGCTGCGGCCTTGCGCAAAGAGATACCGATGTACAAACCGAAGGCCAGGACACCAGAAGAGTCAGAAGAGTGCAGAGAGAGAGAGATGGCTGTAGCCCTTTGACAATCTACGTTCTTTCTTCACTCACACCCCTGCGCCCAATAAAACATTGGGGGGGCCTGGCGCCCGGGGGCATTGACTGGCCCCTATGCCACAGAGAGAGAGAGCGACAGAGAGAGAGAGAGAGAGAGAGAGAGCGTGGGGTCGTCTTCTTCGAAGCTGCGAGGTCTGCTTATGCTTTCTGGACTTGACTGTGTTGAAGAAGAGAGCGAGCGAAAGAGAGAAAGAGAGAGCGGGACTGCCTCTGACTCCAAAGCAAAATGTGAAACCGACCCATTTTGCAGTGCGTACAGTGTGTGTACCCTAGTTTGTACAATGTTTTGACAGCACCCCTTGACCGCCCGGGCCCCTTGGACCAAGCCTACGGCTTAGCGGAAAAGTGACTAGTCTTCACACTGGTAGTGGGGCTCTCGGTTAAGAGAACCAGAGCTCGAGCCCGATAGGACGCCCCTGTGCGGGCGTGGTGGCCATGGCTAGTGGATCGCCAGGTTATCGACCACACCAGGATCTGGACACGGACCTGACGAAGTTTGGCTTCCTGGTCTATGCAGGAACCGTTCGTGATTTTCACGAATGGGAGCTCCGTGCTATGACGCGGTGGAAGCAGACAAAGGTGGACGAGCGTGCAGTTTCTCGACTCCTTAAGGAGCGAGGCATACATCATGGCCGAAGACCTGGGGACCAGTGCACTCTTCTCAAACGACAACATCCCAAGGTCGCGGAGGCAGTGCGGGAAAGACTCGTTCCACTCGCCGAGCAGGAGTCGAAAGAATTGTACCGCCTCGGCACACAGGTTGGTGCAACCACCGCGCGAGCCGATGATCTCCTACATTGATAGGAGGAAACGGTGGCTTAGAAAGCTTAAGCAGTTGGATAAGTCGACGCACATCAGCGAAGCGATTTGTTGCTAGACAACTCAGGCCTCAACAGGCAAGAAAGGTTGATGGTCCCGACGGCTATGGGTGGCCCTACCGCCACTATAAGGATGCCGAAGCATCGCTGATCAAGATGCACAGTCGCATCCGCACCTTGGAGCGACGCCAGCCCAGCACCAAAGGTGGCAAGGGCCAAGGCAAAGGCCATCCCTATAAGGGAGGCAAAGGCAAGGGTATTCCGTATCCCAGAAAGCGACCTCCTATACGTATCTTTCCGCAGTTGAGGATCTTTTCGGCACCTACCCAGACGAAGGTGAAGAAGGAACGGCCTACTTGGCCGGAGAAGATGGTGAAACGGACGACTTGGGTGTACCACAGGGACGAGGTCTACGTGGATGAGAAGGAAGAAGACACCGAGATGGTGGCTCAGACTGCCGACGCATCCCGGGACGTTGAGCTCGACGTTTTCACTTCGTTCCTTAAGTTCGGAAGGTTTCGACGAGAACGACCGCAAGGGCTTAGCCTTCTTGGCCGACGTCGTGCAAACCGAGACGGTAGCTTTCATGGCGAGGAGCAAGGCCACGGGCAAGGGTAAGCCTGTGAACTTTAAAGGAGCACACGGCTACCGCCCAAGGGCTACGGGCCTGACGGTAGAAGACCGCAGGCGCAAGCTTCAGGTGATAAAGCTCCGGCGCACTTGCAAGACCTGCGGCCGGAAGGGCCATTGGTCTGGAGATCGCGAGTGCCCGAGAAAAGGCGCAGGGAAGTTAGCAGTTGCGCATTTTTTGCGCAGGCTACCCGTGTGATGAATAAGAGCACACAGACCTGCGACCTTAGAGGGACACTTAGTCTCTCGGAGGACGAGAACGAGAGCTTTGCGCCCGAGGCTACAGCGAACTACGTCAGCCTAGGACGGGACTCTGAGACAGAGCCTGCGGCGTACATGGGTTTCTTCGACAAGGGTGACTTTGAGGAGTCCGACGAAGAACTCGTGGACGACTTCACGTCGCAAGGCGCTCGCTCCACTGAATGGGACACTGTAGAGTACCCAGAGGGCAGTGACCAACTGTTTCGGTTTGGTATGCACAAAGGCAGTACCTACCTCGAGAGGTTTGCAGAACCACCCAGACTACTACCACTGGGGCCTCAAGGAGAAAGAGCACCATGCTTGAGGTATGGCTTATCTGGGTGTGTCGGAATTTCGATGGGGAAGACCGACGCTCAGAGTAGCTCGATCGAGAAGGCACGGCGAGCGGTGACCTTTGAGAAGGCCCCAAGAGCAAGCTTGGCCTCCTGAAGCCGGATCCCAAGCGGCCGTTCCCAGGAGGATGCCCGGAGCAAGCGCTTAATCGCAAGGGAAGCAATGCACATGTGATCAAGACGACGTGCATGCTGTGCAGTAGCCGCACCTCAGTTCCCGGCCGTACCGCCGGCCCTCTGGCACGCGTCTCGCACCGCACCAGCCCAGCCAACGGCTGGGACAAAGTCCCAGACGAACTGCGACGACACAGGCGTTTCGTCACGGCCTGGTGGCGTGGTGCAAACGGCTGGGAATGGTGCGAGACTTACTTCGGCGACAGGCCCAACCAGCAGCCGGAGCGCACGTTGGTCTTTCTCGTTGCGCCACGAAAAGGCTCGGCCTACTTTGTCGGCGGTGAGCTGCCCGACCTCTGTGCAAGCAACCTCAAGGTGATGATCAAAGAGACGGGCAAAGTGTATACGAGGAACCTCAACGCGCGTGACGACCTGTTGATGCAGGCGTTGGGAATGCCGTTGACGACGGCACCGGCAAGAAGCCCACGGTGTACGTTTTGGCGAACGCGTCCCTTGAGAGGACCGGAGCCCGGGTGATCGTGCGACACCCTGGGTACAGGATGATCCTTTTAGAGGACATCGGATGGCAGAAGCAAATCTCTAAGGAGGTTGCGAAGATCCGTCCCGACCTCCTGCTTCTGGTGTACAGTTTGGAGGACCGGGTAGGTCTCTCCGCGTGTACAAAAGAAGTGCTCGTGCTTGACAGCTTAGGCAGTGTACGTTTTGAGAACAGTGTAGAGGGGACTGAGAGAGAGTTTCAGCTGTTCCAGTGCAGGGGTGACTTGGGGATAGGGACCTCCCTACGACAAGTTCAACCACACAGCCTCGGTGGAGGTGTTTGAGACGACAGACTACACAGGGGCGAAGCTTAGTTGGCTGAAAATGGTAGATGTCGGCACAAGCTACCAGGTTTGTTACCATGGTACGCATTCAGCGAAGTGCTTGCAAAAGTTTATGCAGCGCTGGGTTTCCCTTTTGGGGTGGCCCAAGGTGGTCTGCCACGACAGAGGACTGCACAACCGCGGTGCGTTCGCGCACGGGTTGAGTAGCCACGGGGTCCAGATCCGCCAAGCCGGACTGGAGTCGCCCTGAGCACATAGGAAAACGCGAGAGGCATGGAGGCATCATGAAAAGAGCTTTGTGAGCGCCTGGTGAAAGACCACAACGTGGTTGGAAAGGATGATGTCAAGAAGGCCACGCTTGAGGCGCAAGTGGCGAAGAAATGAGTTCATGCAAATGCGTGTGGGAGGTTTCAGCCCCATGCCTGGTCGACTCGCGGAGTCGGACACGTTTTGGACGAGGAAGAGCTAGGTCAGATCGGAGTTCTGGTAGGTTAGATGCCACGACGGTGTTTGGTGGACAAGCCGAGTTTAGGCGTACTGCTAGGAAGGCCTTCGTTCACGAAGACTGCAGCCGACGGGTCAGGAAGACAGTCCTGAGGAAGTCGGCGCCTCTTCCAGGAAGATACCAGGCAGAGACCTGGTACGTTACAGGATTTGGGGGATGAACACTCAGGTGTCTCCACTCGGAGCACCGTGAGCAAAATCATCGGGTTTGACAACAAGACCGTTTGGGTCGTTCATCAAAGAGTTCCCGTTGCCACGAGCTTGGCTCGATTCAGACCGCGCACATCGGCTGAGGTTCTGGCGTTTCAGGTACTTAACCGGGCAATCTACAGTACGAGCACACAGAAGTTGAGAGAGAGAACGACAGAGGTACATGATGCCACCGGGGACGATCTAGGACTAGACGACCCAGAGGAGCCAGCGGACGACGGCTTAGGGGTAGGTTCGCCGATCCGTATGGACTCTGACCCTCCGGAGACGAGGCAGCTCCAGCGGAGAGGGCTGTTCCAAATAGAGTTGGTTCAACTCGTGAAGAGTCGCGGGCCGTGACTGTCGAGGAGCCGGAACACGAGGACCCGCTGGCTGAGGACACGGCCGTTGAAGCAGAAGCCGAAGGCACTGAGGACTCGGCGTTTCTGTTAAGAGCTTACGCGAGCCACTTTTGGACGCCTGACCAGCAGGACGTCTGGAACGCGCTTCCCGGAGACTGAGAAGGAGTACGAAGCCTTGAGGGTTTTCTTTGCAGACCGGGTTGAAGACGATAAGTAATAAGAAAGTGGTGCAGCGGCGCAAGCGGCGCAAGAACTTTACGTCGAAGAAACAGAAGGAGAGGCGCGGAAAGATCCACAGATGCCTTGAAGATGTCCAGAAGGAGTTGGACAAGAGCAGAGAGAAGGAGTGGGCGAAGTGGCAGGAGCTCAGTGCAGCAATCATATTATATATATATATATTATATAGATGACGCTCAGTATGAGGAGTTGATCCGTGAAGGACATCAGGTGATACCTACGCAGCAGGTAGTACTGGACAAGAACCACAACAAGAGAGGCTTCTTGATCCATCGGTGGAGCCGAAATACAAGAGTACCCAGAAGTGACAGCCCTACGGCTGGTATAGACGCACAGAACTTAGTGTTCGCGTTCGCTGCTTCTAGAGGTTTCGGATCAAGTCACTAGACGTGGCCAACGCCTATACTTTCAAGGCGAGGAGATAGATAGGGTTCTCCTACTATCCCAGCCCAAAGGAGGTCTCCCTGGGCTCAAGCCCCGCCAGCATATGCTGGCGAGAGCACCCATCTACGGCAACACCGACGGTGGTAGAAGGTTTTGGAAGCGACTCAGGAACTACCTTCAGGGTAATGGACTGCGCGAGAACCGCATCTACCAAGCTTTGTACAGTCATACAGACGCCGATGGTGTTGTACAGTTGTACAGTTGCTCTTGACATCCCATGTGGACGACCTACTATTGGCTTGCGGCCCGTCTTGCGATTGGATCATGAATGATCTCATTGAGACGTTCAAACGTGGAACGGTGGAGACCGGGAGCTTCAGATACTGCGGGAAGGAGATGAGGTATCCAACTAGAAGAGGTGAGACATCCTTATCCCCAGCACCAACCGCCAACTTCTGAAGCTCAGCCGTTGAAGTCTTCACCTCCTCAGCTCTCCCATCATGTTCTCCACTGCACGATGCTAAGACCCGCTTTAGCCCATTATAGACCCACTCAAAACCATCGCCCCCCTGATCTCCCTCCGATGGTGCCCTGTCCACCAACCCTCAAGCCAGTTCCCCGCATTTCGATCAGAACTTCCGGTGGCGCGGGCAGGGATGGCAACCTTCTAGGTAGATTGCTGGCAGGCCAGGGGTATAACGGGGTGATTGAGACAGTGATCCTCCAGGAACCGGCGCCTTTAGGTTTCGTGATTGCAAACTCCCCGGCGTTAAGCGCCAGGCGTGTTCAATTCCCGACACCGTCACCACTCCAGACCTCTCTTCCCCAGACCTCGCGCTTTGACCAGCTCCCCCGCATACACCAGCTGTCGTTTGAGACTGAAGGCTACGGGTATTATCCACACTGGACGGCTGATGTTGCGATGCATGCTCTACCCTACCCTTTACCGTTGCTCTTGAAGCTGCCACCTGTCTTTCCGATGCTACCGACTCGACTCCCAGACTCATCATCTTCTGGGGAGCAATCCTCAGCCCAGGCATCTTGACCATATGTTGTAGCCTCAATGGTGGTATGTGGTGCAGTCCTTTCTGCGCTTTGCCTCGCCTTCATAGCTTCCTATCGATCCATGAGTTGTTTCAGCAATGGAGTCAGCTGACTTTGGAAGATACTCAAAACCTGTCCTTGCATCCACTGTCAACCCTTGCGATGGGTTGATCCCTACCTCACCGCCAGGCTCATCAACGTCCATAGCAGCAGCGTGAGTGGTGCGTCTTCGCGACAACTCACTATGACCAGGTGATGCTGGAGTCGCAGCTCTTGCTATCTGTACCGGCGGTGGTTGATCACCTATTGGGTTTGGCATTTGCTCTTGACCACCTCTGGCGGACTCCTCTCCCTGCGATGCCAAGGCTTCCGCATAATTTGGTTCTGGAGTATCATCACTTACGCCACCAAGTAGCAAAGGATCCACAGCCGAAACTTCAGATTCTTTACCCATTTGCAGCACTTGCAGAACCGACTCTCCCCAACTACCAGCAGATCCAGCAGCAGCAGCAGCAGCAGGCGTTTAAGGGTTGTTTTCCATAGCGGCACAGGATTAGAGCGTTGGGCTCATAACCCTTGTGAGGGTCGGAGCACGCTCTTTTTAGGCACAAGCATCCAAGATCATACGAAGATACACTACCGCGAAAGCAACTGTATACTGTACAAGCTTTCACTCTTCACGTGCTACTTCGGATACTGCTCGGATGCGCTTCGTGTCGTATGTGTCATCCTTGCAAAAAAGGGCCATGTCTGGGAGCCTTTCGTGCCTGCATGATCCTGCGCAGCACTGCTTGCGCCACCACTGGCAGCACCAAGTCGCTTACCTGAGCAGGCTCCGGATCCCATTGTTCACGCTGATACAATAAGCTCTTCGTGATGCTTGCCAGCCGGAGACGACACCGCAAATCGCAGCACCAGGAGGGAAAAAGTACCTTTCTGATCGATAGCGCCAAGGCAAGTCCGAGAGGGCCATTGACTTCCGAAGCCCCATTGCAGTCTTTCGGTGTTGTTTGTTGTGAACATGCAATTGAAGTGAAGTGACGCGACGTGACGTGACGTGCAGTGACGTGAGGTGACGTGAAGTGAAGTGACGTGAGAGAAAGAGAGACAGGGAGAAAGCCCTACAATGGATGAGGCTCGGGGGTGCGTAGTGTTCTAAGTTATTGGGGGATATCAGAGTTGTGAAGACGCGAGCCTCATCTCATGTAGACAAAGAACAGACCGAGACCAGCAGGGCGCGCATGCGCGCGGGAGGGGGCGTGTCTGCGCTTTCGCCTTGACTGTGTGGAAGAAGAAAGAGAGAGAGAGAGAGAGAGAGAGAGAGAGTGAGTGAGTGAGTGAGTGAGTGAGTGAGCGAGTGAGTGAGTGAGTGAGTGAGTGAGTGAGTGAGAGAGAGAGAGAGGGAGTATGCTTTGGGCATCGCATGCAGTGTTATTTGCAGGCCTTGCGATGCTGTTCAAAAGGAATTCGGCTCAAGCAGCGTGGAGACCGAAGACCGGTCCGGGTTTGCTTGCGCGATGCGTGAAGCTCATACTCATATCACGTCATGTCCAGATTTTGCACATCTACACTTCCGGTCGCACAGAAACGGTTGGGGATCATGCAGTGGGCTTCGCACCATGTCTTTCTCCAGCGACGGCGGCCTGCAAGCTGTGGCTCGGCGAATGTTGAGCATGTTCGCAGGTCACAACGACTACGGGAGGGTGTGATTCATGTATATCGATGCATATCCAAATGCCATGTTGGCTCAAGTCATCGGTCGGACATCAAAAATATCTGCTTCGACTTGTTTTTTGCTGCTCGCTCGATGTTGGAATCCGAAACTCTGCTGCGCTTGGATGGCGTTGCGGCAACGTGCCGAGGAAACTTTCGACTGCCAGTGCCGCTGCGAGGTTCGGAGTCTCGCCAATACGAGTTCCCAAAATTGGGGTTCGCTTTCCTTGGCCGCGGTTCCGACCACAGCGACCCTAAGGCCACCTAAGGCCCTAAGACTTTTCATATTCCCCTTCCCCCTCGGGCCGACGCAGCACTCTCGCGCTGACCGTGGTGTGCTATTCTGTCGGCCAGGGACGCACCTCCACCCTCAATCTCCACGGTCGAAGTTCTTGGCTCCCTCTCTGCCGAGCAACGCCCGGGCGGTGCCATTTGTGTCGAAGATGCACGAACAGAACATGTGGCGTGTCCATCAATGGACTCGATTCGGGTCGATGAGGGCCGAAATTCAACATGGCCGCCGGAATCTCAACACATCTCGACTGTTCTTTCCGTTTTACCCTGTCGTTTGATGTTTTCTCATGTATCATACCGTGTTGCGGGGCCTGCCCACTGTCTCTGTTTGCCTACTTGCCCTCGACCGTTTCCGCTTCGTCGAAAACATTGCTGACGACTGCCGAAAATACGATAAAATCTTCAAGTTCAAAGAGCATAAAGAGCATCATCGCAAATGGACATCTATGGAGCAGAGTTCCCTTCCTCGATATCCCCTCCAATCTCTCCGAGATATAGGTGTTTGTCGGCCCGACGGCGCACTCAGCCCGCTAAGGGGCGTGCCAGCACCTCCTTGGGAACGGGTCTTTCACAGCTGGGAATTCAGAGACCCCTTCACCTTCGCGCCTGTAACAGTTGACGGACTGTGCAGAAGAATTTTCATCATGTTCGCCGCTGCTTAGTTCTGGTTGGAACACCAGGGTGAAGGCTGCCGCACTTGCGCAACTTCGTTGTTCCCGGTACCCTCGCTTGTCTTCTTACATACCTCCTAGCGTTCGTGCTTCTGGCTCCGCGGGTTTTCCATTGAACAGATGGCGCTTTCGAGCAGCATGCGGGGAAGTGGCCTCTTTCTACAAAGTTTGAAAGTCCGACTTCGTCGAAAATTGCAGACTCCGCCACCAGCTCGCCAGCGTCTGAGGCCTTCGATGCCACCCGTTGCCTGGCAGAGCGAAGGCCCATCTTCCAGTCTTTGGGCCGACACTGGGCCCCGAGCCAAGCAAAAGCCGAGAGTGAGACTCCACGAAGCCGCGCCGCGCACCGCGCGCGGCCCCCGCCCCCGAGGTGCTGGAAGTTCATCCTTGGAGCTCTCACCGACTCGCAATTTGGCAGCAGCCAAGCCTTCCCTGGTCCCTGTCATGGCTGCCTGTCTCCACCGGAATTTGCAGGCGACGACCATCACGGCGATACTTCTCAGAGAGCTGATTGGGCCAGCTCCACAAAAACAGCACCCATAAATCACAGTCGGTCACAGTCCCAGGTACCGAGTCGCCTTCAATCCGACAGAGAACCCACGGGGCCTCTACGAGCGGCTACAGAAGGTATATCAAGAGGAGGAGGTGGCTCATGCTCTCCTGCGACGAGGACTCTGCAGCACTGCACGTGAGCCTTGCGCGCACCTGCAATTCAAGGTGCATGTCTGCGCAGGCGAAAACTTTGGGTATGCGAACATGGAAGTGTGGAACACCAGAATCGAAGCATCACAGCAGCTCGCCAGATTCATGGGAACGCCAGAGGCAGAGGCATTGGTGAGCTGAGGAGTGTGGCCATGGTCGATGCTGGCGCGATAGGCCGGGGAGGGTCGGAGGCTCCGACGAGTCGGCGAAGCACGCGCCAGCGCGCCCTGCGGACTGCAGGCTATCACGGCTACAGTGGCCATTGATCGGCAATTGAATCTCGAAAGGTGTTGTGGAATCACGTGCAGTTCGATTTGAGGCTGGTGGGTCTCCGAAGGCTTCGGTCGCAATGAGAGCTACGCGCTCCCACCCGAATTCTACCGTGCCTACGACGTTCGGCATCCTGGCAACCTGCCCTTATGGGAAGCTTCCTGGCCTGAGGGATTCCGATTGCCATGTGCGGGTGATAAGCGCTTTCTGAGGCTCTTCGGAACACATCCAACGTGAGTTGTTCTTCGGGTTGCTGCTGCACGGATTGTGCTCGGAGTTGCACTGCTTGCGACGAAGTTCATTGGTGTCCCAGTGGTCACGAAGGCTGGCAAACAGCTTGGGGCACGAAAGCGGTCAACAGCTGCTTTTCACAGGTCAGGTGCTGCCAGCTGTGCTTGCGATGCCGGGCGTAGACGAAGGCTTCAACGAGGACTGGGATTTGACGCCGGCCTGTGCAGCCTGCGCCTTGTGCATATGTGCCTTTTTCACAGCAGGACATTGCGCAGAGCCACGGCTTTCGATTTGGACTCCGCTACCTCCGCCCTCGCCGCTACGCACAACTTGCCATGGAGGCTGCTGCGGGGCCCGTGGGCGCATTGTGGCACATGGGGTTGAGTAAGAAAAACCTGGGCGGGCGTTAGGGACAAAGCGGCAGTTTCAACTTCCTGGGAAGAGTCTGATGTGCGAAACGGTAAGGCTTAAAAACCAACGACAAGGGCTGATTTGTGTCCGAGAAGCAGCAACTCTTCAAGGACTACATAACATGAGTATTGACTCTTTGGACCTGCAGGTTCCAAGTGACAGTCAGGGTTTGTCCTACGGCTGAAGTTTCAGGAAACTCCATAAAACAAAATCCTCACCAAGCCGAAACCCGAAGTGAAAGTAGCAGACTTCCGAAAAGCACCAACTCTTCAAATATTACGTACCCTTCAGTTTTGAGTCCTCAGGGCGTGCAGGTTCCAAGTGCGGCCACATGTGTCAAGGTAGGGACAATCCCGAGAGCATCGTAAGTATAAAACCAGTACAAAGTTGCTTCGCGCAATGGATGGTAAACAGCGCTTCTGCAGGGATTGCCAGGCCATTCCCAAGGTCAGAGATGCACTCAAAGGGTACTTGTTCAACAAGAGCCTCTGCAGTCCCTGCAACAGTCCTACGTTCCCGGTGCTCGTGCAAATTGCAATCCTCGCTGTCCCTGCGCAGTCCCTGCGCAGTCCTTCTATTCCGGATGAGTCCTGCAAAACACAGTGTTGGAGAGTATCTTTGCCTTCCTCAAATCTGTCTGGGCTACCAAGCTGCGATTGTGTGTAACAAAGTGTTTGGTGAGTATCTGATCTACCACGCTCCAAAGAGATCCTTTAGTGCTTTCCTCAAGTCTGTTGGGGCTCATTTTTTGCAAGAATTGTGCACACCTTTGAGGATCATTCGCACTATCCATACCGAAGCCCCGAGATGTTCAAAAGAGCGTTTTGCATGGTAGCGCCCTAGTGGCTCCAGGGGCCCCCGCACGCCATTAAACTTCACCCGATATTGTTTTTGCTCCGTGTCGCTGGCTGCAGATTGATCTGCCCATCGGCTGCTGCCGTGAGGTTTTTCGCAAGAGGCGTTTTGGTTCCCTTTGGCGAGCTGGTTTTTCTCCACCGGGCCAGCAAACACCGAGGAGAGCTGCAATGGCTTCGTGGGGTTTGGCTGGGACTTAACGAGAGGAACGGGGCACACATCTTTGGAGCTCCTGAGGCCGTGTGTTAAGCCGAAGCATCCGAAGGCTTCCCGTGAACAACAATGGTGTGCAACCGCGGTGCTCTCGATGCAGGGCTTGCCTTGGGACTTCATGGGAAAGGCGAAAAGACGGCGAGCACTTTATCCTGGAGGAGCCGGGAGTCACCGAGTTCCGCTGTGGATCTTCTCTGGGTTCCTGTTGTCTGTTCTTCTGTGGCCGCCTCGTCTCCAGGTTGGGGTGGCACCAGCGTGTTTGCAACTATCTCTTCTGCTGCTGCACTTCTGCTCGTGCCACCTCCTCCAAAGTGGCCGTGTCAGGTAGAAGTCACCGGGGCACGATTTAGGCCGAGGACAAGCAGAGCAGTCGCAGAAGAACAGACCACAGGAACCCAGAGAACATCCACAACCATCGCGGTCAAGTCCTATGACAGGTGTTGTCGAGCAAGGATGGTTCAAGTGAAAATCCACAAGGAGGTCGCCGAAACGTCCCAGGCTCTTGCTAGACAGGCTAAGGGGATCAGACCAAGCCACAGGATCGCCGAGTGCGAATTCAAGTTTTTATCCGCTTGGCTTTGCAGGAGCTCGGCGAGTTCATGGTGACGTGCCTGTGGAGGAGCATGCGGGCTATGAGGGCTGGTCCGACGAGCTTTGCGAAGCGATGGCTGATGAGACCTTTCTGACTGGAGATCGGAAATGTTCGCGCCGGCAGGCACCCTGGCGACAGTCCATGCCTTCATCGGTGGCCCTTGCTCGAAACTTGGAGGTGGCTTTGTTGGATGTCAAGGATGCGTATCTCAACGTGAGCCAGCAACACCGCCTTGTGACTGAAGTGGATCAGGCAATCCTTGGTGAAGGCGGCAAGGGCACGATCGAGTTAGTTTTGGAAAGGCTTCTACCTGGTCAAAGAATCGATGCCCTTGCTTGGTTCGGTTTTGCAAAGAACTTGCGCGCAGAGGGCAAAATGAACTACGTGAAGGAGCCCACCTTGTTCCGGCACGCCGACCCGGAGAACGACGCAGGCCTCATCCTGCACACGGATGACGGCGTGATAGCAAGCACCAAGGAAGAGCGCGAGAAGCTTGTGAAGATTATGGGTGCTACTTCAAGTCAGCGAGCCCCTGGGCGATGATGTGGATTTCCTGAAGCGCAGGTATGTTGTGGTCGAACTGGGCGATCAGATCAGAAGGAGGGACGCCCCAAGTGATGCAAGTTTTCTGGAGGTGGACAGCAACAAAGAGCTTGGCCCAGGCCAAGCGAAGCTTTACCGTGAATGCGTTGGCCGGCTCCTCTGCCTCTCGCACACAAGGCCAGATGTGCAATTCCCGACCTGTGTGCTCAGCGGCCGAACGCAAAGCCCCTCCGTGATGGTCACACTTCAGGGTGCCGAAAGGAGAGGGGGAGCCGATCTTCTCTTCGATCCAGGTCTATGTGGCCGGGACCCTTGTTGGTACAATGGTCAGAACGCAGCGCTATGTATGCCTAAGCAGTGGCGAGGCGGAGTTTGTGGCTTGCAACAGGCTTGGTTGCGGACGAGGGCCCGAATAGCTGGGAAGTATATCCTGCCAGAACCTCGTGGTTCGTGCATCGTGGCGCCGCCGCCATAGGTCATTGCGATCCAAGGGACGGAGGAGACTTAAGGCTGGCCAAGCGCTGACTCGACGTCAGCTGCAACTCCTGCACGGGCATCACTCTGCCAACAGATCCGTCTTCACAGTGAACGTCGATGCGGAGGAGCCTTCGGGGAGTGCAACAGCTGCGGCTACTGCAGGGACAAGCTCCAGTGCCATGATCCAGACCGCCCTCAACAATACGAGGAAGGCGGAGCATCGTGTACTCAAGCCCATGGCGGCCTGTCTTTCAAAAGGAACGCCAGCGCTTCGCCCAAGATCAGGGCAAGCTGGCGAGAGACATCTCGGAGGCCGAGGCTGCCCTAAGTCCGAAGAGCCTAACGACCAGCCGCCGTGACCTTCTACTGGTGCATACTGGGACTATGTTCACCGTCATGCAATATCTCCCTCAGAAGATGAATCTGAACGTGAGTGGAACTCATCAGACGGAGAAAGAGATCGAAGGAGACAGGCAGGACCTAAGGCTAGGGTCAAGGCTAAGGCCAAGTCAGAGGCAAACAGCTCTCAAGCTGTCCCAACGACTTCAAGACAGGAGGACGAAGAATTCCGACGAGCTGAAGACAGATTCCTGGGGCATAGGAGTCTTCTCCTCTGACGAAGAATGAAACTGGTCAGATCCAGAAGAGCTTCACCCTGATGTTATTGCTCGATCATACTATCCTGACGAGTGAGCTCTTTAACCTCTCAAAAGAGGAATGCACAATTCGAATTTGAGCGCCTAGAACCTGATCATGTACAGCAGATCTCTTCGACAGTGCAGTTGTAGTGAAGAAAAGGAGTGAGCGACACTGTGTTTACTTTTGTCATGTATGTTAGTTATTATCGTACTTGTTTCGACTGAGCCCAACTCCGCAGAAACACGTGAAGTCAGGGCATAAGCATGTACGTGTGAATGTCTGTTTGAGTCCTAAAATACCGCCAAGGGTAGGTACTTACAGCAATGGCATGGTGGTATGCTCACATGTATATATTCCGCTGCCCATCCTGTCTCAAGTGGTTTGATACTAGACTTGACACCAAGCTCTCTCTGCGTAGCAGACAAACACTTGCTGTCCGCACGCAGGGCACTTGCCTTTAGATCCAGGGATATTACACTGTGTCCAGTGCACACGGAGCCGACTCCAGAGCAGGTCTTCGACGAATGGATCCAGGAGGACCAGTTTGCACTGGACGCTATGCTTCGAAGGGCCAGGGGGACGACCGACGACCGCGCCCACCACAGGCTCTGAACAGTGGCCCGCTAAGATGGGCCAATGGTAATCTGCTGTGCTCCTGTCGTCGTGCTTGCACCCGAGTGCTCGAACCTCCCGTTTCTGCCGACAGCTAGGGGGGGCAAGGCGCCTTGCCATGACGGCGGGGCTATGCTCGCCTGGCACGTGGCCTCACCACGCTACGAGCTATGCCGACGGTTCCTCTTAGCATTGCCTGATATAGGAATCAGCTAGAGAAGGAGGCCTTCAGGATGGTCGTTCACTAGCGATCCGGAACTGGTGACGCCCAGGTCTTTCCGAAGCAGGACTGAGCTCAGCCGCCGGGCGAGGAGCAGTCAAATGCCGGGACAAGCTAGGATGCGGGCGCTAGAGAAAAGAAACCTGCTAAGGGAACATGAGGAGGACGAGGAGACCGCCCTCGGTGGTGGGTGGCATCGCTAAGGCCCACGCCGCTACAAGCATGCCGCTAAGGAGCACGGCTACTTGGGGTGATAGGTGGGCACCGAGGAAGGGATCCCGCTAGCCAGACCGTCTTGTCGGCACCTTTATGGTGGACCCGGATCGCTGCATGCGGGTTGAGGCTGCCCTACCATGCTCGGACCCCGCTTCCCGCTAGACATGCTCCTCTACGCCGACGACCTGGAGTCCACAGGGGTAGAGGCGCTAGGGCTACCGTTCAAGCGCTGGTTGCGTGTGGAATGGCTAGGCATGGAGACCGAGTACCCCGCTAAGAGGAGAATACCACCACAAGCGCGGTGGTGGCACGACCCGATATGGTCGCCATCCCTCAGCCCTGGATGATAGGCCGTCGTGAAGGCTTGGGTTGCTCCTGAGATGCGTGTTGCCCTTGCAGCCCCAGATCATATCGCCACCTGTGTTGTGGTGCAGGTTTGTCTTGCCAGGCCAGGTGCCTCGAAGATTCCCAGCGCGGAGAGCCTCATGAAAGCCTTCGAGACTCTGCCCAAAATTCTTTGGGAAGTTTCCGCCCATGCCCATGCTGCCATCTCCAGGATGCTCTGGGGAAGATCCAAAGGCATAGCGCCAAAAGGCCAACGCATGTCTACATCACTGACGACGCATTGGGCTCTTCAGCGTCAAGCCGCCCAACTCCGCAGGCAACTACAGAACCTTAAGCAGCGCAGGCGAGTCCAGCTCCTCGCTTTCTGCCTACAGATCTGGCGCTCTGCCCCCAAAAATGCAACCTCCAATGGGCTACTTTCTTCGAGGGCTGGCTTTTACCTTACGCACGCCTGTCGCCAGGACCGAGATGACTATGTCTGCAGATTGGCCGAGTCGGTTGCCAGATGAACCAGTTGGCAAGGTGCATGCGGTCCCGAGCCCCTTCCAGGCATCCTCGATGAGCATGGGGAACTGTGCCAAGACACGGAAGCAGTCAGGTGAGGCAACACTTCGCCTTCATCGAAGGAGGCATTGCCACCGAGGTCACCGACCTTGTCGAGGGAGTCCTCAAGACGGACTTGTGAAAGCATGGCCGCAGCCTGAACATGCCCTGGGTCTCCCCAATCTCTGTGAGCTCACGAGGGCTTTGCGCGCTGTCAAGACCGGCAAGGCTCCAGGCCTTGACCGGGAGAGCTGCTGAAGGCATTTTCACAGCAGGTGGCGGATGCCATGCTGCGCCGATCTTCCAGGGGCCGAGGCGATAGGCTTCAAGGGAGCTCAGGCGATTTCTTTTGATAAAGGAAAACGTTCGATGCAGTTACGCTCCAAAAAAGGTCGATCCTGCTCATCCCTATAACATGGCCAAGGCCATCCACAAGGCCTTCAGACCACAGCTACAAGAGCTCTATAGTCAAGTCGTCTCCCGACCTCCAAATCCGAGGAAAGCCCAATGCCAAGCAGACGTCTGCCGGACCTTCCTTCGCAATTGCGCACACAGCAGCACGCCATGCTTCATTTTGTTTGCAGATATATCGGCCGCTTTTTACTCGGCGATCCGGCCGCTGATCGCGAAAGCCTCGTCCAGGCTGAGCTGCCCGATCGCGATGCGGCGGCCATTTTGAAGCACACCCAAGAACCATCTGCGATCCACGAAACCGGTGCCAGCAGGTGGCTGGAAAGCTTAGCTGACCAGCTCACCTCCTCGACTTGGTTTTTGTTACAGTCCGACAGGGTGCCGGTCTTGACCACGCAGCACAAGAGGAGGCGCCACATCTGCGGACCTACTGTTAATTCGCCATGGTTGTCAAGAGAGGATCCCAGCAAGCGCGACCAGCTGGCCCGCGATCTCCAGCCATTGGCCCAGTTACCACGCATAGCGTGGGACAATGTCCGGTCCCTCGACCCTCCTCACAGCGGTGCAACTTGGGCTCCCTTGGAAGATCTAGTTTGGGCAGACGATCTGTTGTTGAGATGCCCCAACAGCTTGCTGCGGCGATCGGTTGTACTGATGGCGTGAGCGATGCCTTAGGAGATCTCGGCTTTGAAGCTCTCTTTCGGACCGGCCTAAACCGCAGCACTGGCCCAAGCCACAGGCAAGGGTTCGCGCCAGGCTAGGCTCCAGGTTTTCAGCAGGCAAGGTCTCACCGGCAACGTGACTGTGCTTCGTGAGTCTTCGGTGCCCATCGCCTTCCCCCCTTTCAGACAGCGTGAGGAGTTGTAAAGCAAGCTTGATGATGAGGTGTACCGTGTGTGGAAGTGCCTTCCAGGCCAACAACTTGCTCCTGTGTACTGGCATGAGGAGTTGAGTGATGACTTGGGTGCTTGTGGCTTGAAGGGCAATCCTGCGTGTCCAGTTGTGTACGGTGGCAAAGATCAAGCAGCTACTGTCTACTGTTCATGTGGACGATGGCTTACTAGGTGGCTATGAGAGCAATGTAGACAAAACAGTTGCCGTGCTGAAGGAAAAGTACAAACTGGAACGCAATCCTCCTCTGAAGAATGTTGGAGACCAGCTTCGTTTCTCAAGCGTACGTTGGAAGTCACCCCAGACGGCTTACGCATTGTCATTGATCCGAAGTATGTGGAGAAAATCATGAAAGTGCTTGAATCCCCGATCTCGCAAGGTGCCTGCCACGACTGACCTGACGGCTTTGGACGAGACGGAGAAGCTAGACGAGCTATGGACAGGCCAGGTTCCCATCTAGAAACAAATGTCCACATGTCACTGACTTGCGGTCTGCAGATCCAGCCCAGTCTGCATCTGATACCGCCTCAAGGAGGCGGACCCGTGGTTCTCCTCCAGCATCTTCGCACCTCGGCTTACAGCGGGGACTCTCATCCAAGAACGATCTCCCAGGCGAACTCCATCTCAACACCAGGGTGTAATCACGCGTGGAGTACAAGTACTCGGCTAAGTACTTCACATGCTTCAACTGTTTGACTGTCGGCGAAGACATACCCCGAGCAAGGACACCGATAGTAAACTGAGCATCAGGACGATCAGGAGCAAGATACAGTAGACAACCTAGGGCAGCGCGGTACCGGTGTATGCATATTCCAGGAGGCAAGCTTCTATATCCCTCAGCTCGTGCGAGTCAGAACTAGTGTCTAGCACATCGGCGATTGCGGAAGCCTTTTTCCTCAAGAACCTCTTGAAAAGCCTGACGGAAGATGAGGTTACCTTGGTGGCGAGGCTGGACAGTTCGAGGAGTTTGCGTACCAAGGCCGGAGTGTCGCGCACTCGTCACCTGGACGTTCGTTTGTTGTGGACACAAAGTTTGGTTCGTGAGAAAGTTTTGGCAGTGAAACCAGTTGGAACACGAATAGTTCCTGGAACGATGTGTGTAGTATACAGTGAGGCACGACGTCCACTTTGGCTCAAGAAAAGGATCGCACTTGGTTCCTGCAATGCTCCTTCGCATCTTGCTGCAGACACGTGGTTATCAGCCGTAGGCTCTTTGTGACGGTAAGCGCTGCTGCCGAGGGCGGCGGTGGATCCCACTCGGCTGCAAGTTCAGGGTCGCTGGGTTTTGGTTCGGGTTGTTCGTCTGGTTCTTCGGTGGTTCCCCGGACCCCTTGTGACCCTAAAGCTGGCTCAAAACAGTCTGCGAGGCCGGAGGCCGAAGCTCAGAAGCCCAGTCTTGCTACTCGGGACACAAGCTACAGAATTATCTTTGATTACCACGGTGTGTTGGACGATCACGAAGATAACTTCACTCAGACCTCAAGGAAATTCATTCGTGAGCTTTTGAACGCTTCAGTGTTTGTTGAGGTGCTTATCCTGTCCTATATCGGAGTACACGGGCCCCATTCGCAAACCAGACGAGAAAACCTGCGACGACAGGCTTTCGAGTTTCAGCGTTCTCTGGGACGTGCAGGCTCAAGGTTCGGTGTGGCCATAGTTCCTTCCAAGAGACATAAGGCTTTCGTGTGTAGGGACACTCTCCCCGTGCTCTTTTGCGACGATCAGAAGCCCATTGTTGATAGTTGTAGACCGCACTGCAAGTTGGCGGAACAGATAGGTCCCCAAAACTCGCTGGAACAAGCTGTTGCAAAGGCAGAGTCTCTGAGGATTCCCCCATCAGTCACTCCAAGGGCGTGGAGGGAGCTTATTCAGGCACCCATCGTGTGAAGAAGGAGTGTCATCTTCCTCTTTGGGCAGCAGCGTCGACGGGTCCATCCTCGTACATCGGCGTGCAGCCGCCGACATCTGTGATTATCCAGTGCGCCGCCAACGACAACGCGAACAATGGATGACACTGAGACTTCATTAGAGGTTTCTAGTTCCACTGTCGACGGTCTCGTGGCACGTGGCGGTTCGCGTGCCGGGTCTTCGTCGTCGTCGTCCGTAGTGCGGAAATCTCACATCAGAGGTCCGAGAGAAGGTTTGGGGGCAACGAGGGGTAGGGCTCTGACCATGTCTTCGGCTTCGGAGGGGCCTGCGCGTCGCGCGGTCTCCGGGGGTGAAGGGATGGAAATCACGAATACAGAGCTTGAGACGGCTTCGCCTGCTCCTCAGCCTTCTTTGGTAGAGCGAGGGCCTCTGCCAGGACCACAGATTTCAAGAATCTTTGCAGCACGGCAGGGTGATCATGTTGAGAACACTCAACACAATCAGAGCTTCCATGACGGTAGGCGTGTTGATCTCACTCAGAACATTCTGCAGCAGGTAGACCAGCGTCAGGTGCATGTGCACACGGATCACCATGCGGTTTTAGAAGCTGCAGCGGCTGTCACTGTAGCGAATGAGCGCGTAGCTGCAGTAGAAAACCAGGCGTTGCAGGCAGTTCTTGCGGCCAGAGGTCAGGCAGAACAAACGGTAGCACAGGTACACGCGCAAGCAGAGGTGTTATCCGTTAGATTTGCTGCGGAGCTCCAGTTGGCACATCAGAGAGAAAACGTCTTGAGAGAGCAACTCGAGCAAACCAGACAACAGCTGGCGAGAATGCAAGAACAACTGGATGAGGAAAAGATGAGAAGACTACTAGCCGAAACCGATCAAAACAAAAATCCTTACAAGTTGTATGGACAAAACACTGAAACCGACGAAAACAAAAATCCATCCATGTTGTATGGACCCCAAAATGGCGCGGGAAATTCTGAAGATCACTCCTTGTTGCGTCGGTTGGAAGTGGTTGAGCGAGAGCAGGTTCAGATGTTTGACCTTTTGCAGGAGTTGTGGAGCGAAGTCGTGCAA
>CAJNDV010016336.1:0-10483 GCA_905221635.1 Symbiodinium sp. CCMP2456 | reverse complement strand
GAAACATTTCGAACGCAACCCTGGACTGGCCACAGGAAACAGCATGAACCATCTCGAGTACCACACCACGCTGGCCACACCAAAGCACATGAACCATCTCGAGTACTCGGCTGGCCACACGAAACCACATGAAACATCTTTTAGTACCACGCTGCAACGTCTCGAATACCACGAAACAACCGCTGCAGAAAGCGCGGAGAACCCGTGCCGGAACCACTCCTGCATGAACCCACTCCGGAACCTGCTCCAGAACCCGCTAACCTGCTCCGGAACCCGCTCCCCCGCTCCGCAACCCGCTCCAGAACCCTCTCCGGAACCTGCTCCGGAACCCTGTCCAGAACCTGCCCCGGAACCCGCTCCGTCCGGAACCTGCTCCGGAACCCGCTCCGGAGCCTGCTTGGGAACCCGCTCCGGAACCCGCTCCAAAACCCAAGGGCTGAAGACCCCATCGCTTCGCTGTTGGGGAAAATCATCTCCGTTCCCATCCGTTGTTTCCTTCCCTGCGACTTTGGCGCAGGCAGACGGCGTCGCTTGGAATCGAGTTCTTACCCTCGCTGCTTCGCTCTGAGAGAAGTTGCCCTAAGGCCTCTGCCTTCGTCGGGGTCCAAACAGCGTGGTATGTCACCGGTGTTTTGGCCATGATCGTGGCTGGCTTCTTTGGTGTATGGATCCGGATGAAGATCATATGGGTGGCCGTGCTGGCGAGAAAGAAGCAGGAATGCCGCTGGTTCAAATCATGTGTCTGGGCGCCTCGGATGCACATACAACCAACATGGCTGCACTTGACCTCAGCAGGAGTTCAGCGGGTTCAGCCGATGCAACAAGGTGTTCACGAGCTGGCGGCAGTTCACAGGCCTTTTGCAATCCGAGAAGGCGCAGATCGAAGCACGTGTTCAGTCGCAGAATGCTGCCCGGCCAACTACCCCAAGATCACAACAAGTCAGAAGGCCACAGGTCTGCACAGCTCAGAGAACCCTTTAAGGCTTCATTTGTTCCTGCTCACTGGGATGCTCGCGATGCAATGAATGACACGGCTTGGATTACGCATTGGATTCAGGGCAGAGGCCTCAGATTAGACTAAAGCTTCAATTTGGTCCTTAGACACGATCTTCTTTGACCCTCAGGTGTGGCATACTGCCTGATGCTTGCGTTTGGCTCGTTTGCACTGGCAGAGTACCAAGCCTATGGCATCGGCGCCATGGAGGTGGGCACCTTCTATGCTCTCTGCAAGATCTATTTGAGCCTCTCGCCCGCAGCATCCCGTCGCACCCGCAGCAGCACACTGTAGCACACGCTTCCCCAAAGGGAGGCGTCTCGAGGTGTGGGAAAGTATATTGGTCGCTTGAGCAATACCTTCGTCAACATGCAACAGGCCCAAGTCGCAGCCAACACACAGACTCTCTGGTTCGAAATGTGCTGTCTCAGGCCATCGTTTCTCTGAGAGACGTCGCGGCGCTCCTGAATCAAACCTGCCAGAGGTCACAGCGACAAGAGGCACGCGGAGTGAGCTTAAGGCCGCCGGGTGGCGGCCGGCCTTGGCTTGGGATGCAAAGCTTCAGAACTTTTCAGGCTAAGGCTTAATCCGAAAAAGGGGTACTTCGCCATCGACTGACGGCAGGCAGCGCGCCTCAGCAAACTCCGGAGCTACAAAAGCCGGCCTGGGACGCTCAGCGGCATCCTGCGCTTCCAAGACAACCTCTGCTTCATGCGGCCCGAGCACTTCAAGGCAAGCGTTTGCCCATGTTTGCCCCAGAGAGCCTGAAAAACCAGACAAACGCTCAATGAGCCCCCGCGAGGTGGGCTCGACCTTCTCGGAACTTCGGCTTCGCAAAGGCACCTTCACACATAGACACAGACGTTCTGGTGCGTTCAAGTAAACCTTTCACGTGCACAGGCTGCTGCTTGCCACTCGGGCACGGACCTTGTTCTCTGCCTCCGTGAAGTCGTTTTCGAGAGACACCGAAGCCACTCACCGAGGCGTGCAATCCATGTATCGGCAAGGAACGAGCTTCTGCCCAATTTGTTTGATGCTTTAGTTGTTTGCCTGCTGTGAGGCTGTGAGATCCCGGTAGCTTAACTTTCATTGGACCCTGCAACGGCTTGTTGGAGCGAGTATTTTGAGCTTGGCAACATCGGCGCATGTCGGGGAGGTGCATGCTCTTTCCGAAGCGTTCCAAGCAGAATCATAAACCTATTACGAAGCTCTGAGCTTTTGTACTTGATTTGCAGTCAAAGGTTCTTGGGCAACTCCGAGACTCAACGGGGTACGAACATGAAAGTCGCCAAAGCCAAAGCAGGCATGGTCGTCCGTCATGTAGTGTGCCGTATGATGCCAAAACATGATCTGCAACGTGAGCAACAGGATCGTTTGCATTGCCGCCGGCGTGTCGTGACAAGTGCGTTGCTTTCTAGCGCCTTCGTGCAAATCTAACCATCAGTCAGCTTCCGGACACGAGGTTTGGAGTTAACGATATTGTTCCTCGAAGTGCCTTCTGCACAAGTGGTTCAGAGCATGCGGGACTTGGCATCTCTGCCATGGGGAATGCTTCGCATTGACATTTCCTGACACCACGGCAGCTGATGCAGACAAGGCGGTGCACGAGTCAAAAGGCACCGGTGCGTTTCGCAGCTGGCACCGAAGCTTTGCGGCCTGTAGGGTCGTGTATCTAGTCACATGATTTTCGCTTTTATGGTACTTTGCATGCACTCAGACTACCTCAGACTCATGTGTTTCACATTCGGAGCCTACCGACTCCAGAGGAGTGTTTGAGGAAGCAAACAGGCCTTTCTCAAGGACCCCCGGACATGCCTCCTTGCGCTTTCCAGGGCCGATGGAAACACCTCAAGTGAAGTCCCCATTCGAGGAACCGTGCGACACTCGACAATGCCACTGCTTCCGCTTGCGGACTGTACGGAGCGATTTCGCGTCAAC
Organism: Symbiodinium sp. CCMP2456; assembly: GCA_905221635.1. Lineage (NCBI taxonomy): Eukaryota > Dinophyceae > Suessiales > Symbiodiniaceae > Symbiodinium > Symbiodinium sp. CCMP2456. Next base: position 7,551 of record CAJNDV010016336.1, on the reverse strand, counting down.
TCCCTAACTCCCAGAACTGAACCTCGCACTCGGGAAAACAGCTGTGTTGATTGCCGCGATGCTCTCCGCAATGGTCCTTCTCGTCGTGAATGATAAATTTAAGTACACTTTGGAATTTCATTGTTTCAGCTCCTCTCCGTGGGCATGGTCAACTGCGGTGGCGTGAAGCAGTGTCGGCTGGAGTTCTGATTGCAAGGGGCTCATGAAAAACAACATTGAGGAATGTTGAGGAAATGTGAGCCACTGGTTCAAACATCAATGACGGTTCGGGGACTACGCCCGGCGTTGACTTTGGAGCTTTGAGCTTTGGGTGATTCTTCAACCTGTGCAGCACGAGCAAAGTTGGTGTATGTGAGAGCCTGCGTGTGTGGACTTACTTTGGAAGCATCAATTTCGCCCGGGGCAAAAACGTTGCGAAAGGACACACTACTCCATCCCACGGTTGTCCTGGTTGGTGCAGAAGACGTGCTCCTCATCGGGTTGGGTCCCGTTTTGATGCTTCAGTTGTTGCATGGGGCTGCTTGTATGTGCAATGCACATCACAAACGACTTCTTGGTGGACCTCAGATTATCAGTCCGTCAGTGCATGTTGCGTGGTTTGCAACGTCTTGCGGCTCCGAGTCCCGAGGCGTGTCTTGCGGAGTTTTCTTGGCCTGGCTGCGCAGGCAGTGCTTTTGAATTTGGAGGCATGTGACTGCACCGACGCTGAGCGCTGTTAGGTCATCCTCCCCACCGGCCAGAGCCTGACCGCCGCCCCCGTAAGGCCGTAAGATTTCGCATTCGGAATGCATCTGCCATTCCCTCGCTCTCCGAGGTCCGCTGGGCGAGGAAGCATCGCTGAAGACACCTTCGGTGCTGGTCCCACCGGGAGCCTCCCTCGGCGGAAAGAGAGCAAGTCTGAGAAATGATGACTCGGTTTGTGCACCAGGCCTGACACTGAAGATGCTTCCCACTGTGCCTGTTACTTTCGGAACTGGGCCCTCGACCGTGGAGCAGCTCCTTGGAAACAGACTCTCTCCGGTTGACGGGCAGGCGTAATTTGCTCAGTGATTTCGATTCGGAGCGCCTGGCCTGGCCCCTGGCCCCTAGGCTAAGTTTCACCGGCGCACCTCTGGAGCTCTGCGAAGCACTGCTGGCGGCCGTGGGACTGGACAATCGCGAGCCCCAAAGCCTGGGCCCGGGGTCCTCCCAGGCCGATACGGTAGTGGCACAGGGGCCGGGGAGCTGTGCCCTTCAGCTTTTTGCTTCTTTGGGGTGATTCCTGGCGAACCTTTTCGATTCTCGATGCTTCCGTCCTCCGAAACTGCATGCTTGAAGGTCTTCTCCATTTGCCGGGCGCTGCTGGTCGACCCGGACGTGCCGTGACCCGAGCCAAGCGAACCAGAAGCACAGCGCCGTGACACTCTGTAGACGAGGCTCTGTGCCTTCCGGCCCCTGGCTCTGGTGCCTCAGCCGATACGGAAATGCCTTGCCATCGTGCTTCCTTGATATGCATTTGCATGGTATGGTTGTGTGCCCCCCCTACACTTTCATGAAGTGCGGCGAGGTATCGGAGAGGAGCGGCATGACAGTCTATCTTGGAAAAGCGAGTCTGCCAATTTTTGAGCACAGAAGACAGAGAAAGAAACACAGCAGTGATCGAAGCTGGTTCGAGCTTGTGGCATGTCGTTGGACAATTTCCAGGAAACCGCAGGTATGTGGGGGCACGTTTATGCGTCTGTGGGTACTCGCATGCACGAGGCCAGCTACTACTGAGGCAAACGAGCAGGCACGGAAGAACTGAGAATGCAGAGAAGGAAAGAGGAGAATCTCACGAAGATGCCACACAACCCCTACAAAACACGATAGCAGAACTGCAGTTCTGAAATCTGTTGAAGCTCCAGGTGCCGTTGGATGTGAAGCCTCAGATTGTCGTGCCCTTGATTTCAGTCCTTTCTGCCCGGTGGCCAATCTCAGCACTCTGAGGCTACTCTGCTCCGACTTTGGCAAGGAGGAGGAGCCGCGGACGCCGAGCGAAGCTGCGCACCTCGCAGTACAAACGACAGAGACTTGCGTCGATGGAGGAGGTTTGCCTGGCATCGCGGCTGCTCTGGGCTTCGCCATGAACAGCGAGGTCCATCGACCTAAGGCCGCGCCGCAGCTATCCACAGTGCTGAGTGCTGTGTCTCTCGCCGCTGCTCATCCCCTCTCCCTCGCAGTCGCTCTCAGGCTCGGACTTTGATTCTCGGCAACTCCGCAGGCGCCCTTTGCCGGACGCCCCATTGCGCTCGCGCTCTCGCTTTGCTAGGCGACCTGCCCAAGCTTCCGGCGCTGGTGCTCGCCTTGAGCACCGTGACACCCCCGCGCCGAACCCGTGTGCCCTTCCCAGGATGAGCATCTCGATTTGGATGCAATTCTCTGGTGTCGGGGCCCCTTTGTCCAAGCGCGGCTGAGAGCGGATGCGCAGCTCCGCAGGTGACGAGTTCTCTCCGAGAGCCAGGCACGGGCATGGCGCTAGGCCCAGGCAACTAGCCGATGGCGACTGCCAGGGCCGTGGAGTCCGAGTCTGTGCCTTCGCCTCGATCGAGCCAGAGCCGCCGCCAGGCCGGGCCTGACATCCGAAATGTCCCACGTCGACACTCGTCAAGTCTCGTCAACTTGGTCCCGCAACCGCACATTGGAAGCCCATACATCAGGCGCCTGGCTCATGCGTAACAGCACGTCAACCTTTGCAGATACCTTTTGTACCCACCAGCATCCCTCTCTTCACTCACTCAGCTCTCAGTCGACAGTGAGAAGGCATGTCTTGTCCCTCTGGGAACAGTCAAGCAGCCAAGCAGCAGTCGGCTGGGGCGGCAGAGGCCGCTGTGGCGGATCCTGGAAGGCGTTTTGCCCGCTCTTACGAACTCTCGCGCTCGCGGGCGCTCACCTGCTCTTCGTTTTGGCCGTTCGGTGTTTCCGGCGTTTCCCATGAGCTTGCCGCTGACAGCGCCACCGCCGCGAGCTGTGGTCGCTGATTTTCCCAGGCTTTCCTGACGGACTGGTGCTGGATCAAAGGATCTAATTCAGACTAACCTGTCCAAGCCTCCTTCGCAGGTCCTTTCTCCGACGGGATGCTGTTTGGGGCGGAGTCTCAGGTGCCCCCGAGACACTGTTGCCACCAGTAGTACTGCAAACCAGCAAATGCAAAAGGCTTCCTTGACGGCACTTCCGCGCTGTCCGGAGATGCCGGCAGACAGAAAAGAGCCCGGGTGAGAAGTTTGGCGCGCCTCCTTAGTTGGCGTCTTCTCCGAGAGAGAGTCGGCTCCGGCCAGGCCAAGACCAAAGCTGACGGCGGCAGCGGGTCTCGACAGAGGCCTTTCAGTGAACTCCCGATCGGATCGATCGAGATCCGGAGTTCTCTTGGTCCCCAGAGAAAAATCCGCGAATCCACAGAAGGAAGCGACTTGTCAGCGGATCTTCGTCCTATTCCTTTCTGCCCTGGTTCAAGCAGACAAGCACCCGCCACCCGAAGTGCAAGAATGGCCTTCAGCATGGCACAGGTGCTCTCAGCTGCGCTCATGCCATGTTGCTTTAGGCCTGGGACTGCACCTGACAGGCTCGACGGCAGTGGTGAGCGCCAATGTGGACAAGGAACACCCCCGGCCCCCCAATCCTGTCTTAGCCCTAGGCCTAGGCAGCTCGGCAGCTGGGCAGCGCAAGCTTCAGTGTTGGCCGCCGCTTTGCTTGGCAGCTCCTCGGTTTCCGAGTTCGCCTTGCGTCTGGATTCGGAACGAGCCCGGCGAGGCTTGCTCTTTGGCACGGAGTTTGCCCGGCAAGGCAAAGAGCTCGCAGCCTGCGGCTATGCGGATCTTTGCAGGCAGAGCTTCTGCCATGTCAGCGGCAAGTTCTGGAACGGTACTTGGCGGTTTGACCGCAGATTGGTCCCTGAGAGATCTGGACATGAGACAGCCTCAGCCTTCAATACTTCAATATCTCTTCTGCAAGAGTGCCTTCGGTCCTTCAAGACCAGCCTCAAGGCTTGCCTGTCCTGTCGATGCACTGAGTTCACGGCAGAGCTTGCTGGACCTCCAGGAGACGTGGCTTTTGGGCTTCGTGCACTGGCAGAAGCCACGATTCGCTCAAGTTCGGGCGACTTCCGGCCTTGGCACCCGCATCTTGCTGGCGCCGCTCGGCAAGCGAGCAGCCAGTTTTCCGACTGCTCGAATTGACAACTGCAACGGTTTCAAGATCGCGTTGTGGAACCGATGGGATATCACTGCTTAGGAAGCCCCTGCCAACACTGTCCAAAAGAACAACTATGGACTATGTGAAAATTGACTCATCCTGGAAGATCTCCTGGAAAAATTCATCGCATTCACCGAATTCAATGCCAGCAAAGCCCGAGCCGACAGAGCCGACAGAGCCGACAGCCGAGGACAGGAGCAGAAGATGCATTGCAAAGAGGATCTAAATGATTTATGAAGCTATAAATATCTACCTGGACCCTCAAGTTGGGGTGCCTAATCACTACCATTTATGTCTTATTGGGTGCCCATTATCCACCCCTTTGAGGGTGCCGGTATGAATTATAAATGAATATCCATCTAATCTAATTACATGTACTACATTGTGATATTGCACTAGAACCTAATCAGTCCCTCACTCTCTTCTCTCTACAGTTGGAATCACCATGAATCATCTATCTACCTGGCTCAAGCGTTTTTAGAGTTTCAATCTCACTGAAACATCAGCCGCTCATCAGCCCTTGTGGAATGGCCAAGTTTGACGTTCAGAAGAAGAACATGTGCAAAGCTGCCATCACTGGTTCTACAGGTTGGGAAGACAAGGAGACAAAGGTCTTGAAGACATTTCAGGCCTGGGACACAGATGGGAACGGCTACATTTCAAAGGAAGAGATGACACGTGTTCTGTCTGAGCTATGTTCAGCATCTTCCGGGGAAGTTGAGGAAATGTTGGCGAACGCTGACATCGACCAAGATGGAAACTAGGTGGTTGTCAGTGATATTTTTTGACTTTTCACCCTTGAAAATTGGGAAATTGGGGAATTGTCCTTACCATTTTGACTGGCATATTTTTCGGGGGTTGGATCCACCTAGGAAAGATTGACTATGAGGAGTTGGTCCATTGGATTTGCAGAGCTCCATACTTGGAGAAATACTTCCAAGCCTCGCATGACGTCTTCTTTTTCAACATCCGGAATATGGACTCAGACTTGGAAGGTTTGGAAGAGGTGAGAGATTTGATTGAAGGATCACTCCATGATCCCAAAGAGCGATTGAAAAACATCGGAAACTAGGTGATGGTTTAAGTGATATTTTTTATTTTCACCTTTGGGGAAGAGAACACCGTTTTGAGTGGCATATTTTTCGGTTTTTCAACCACCAGGAAAGGTGATGGAAGTTTTTTCGGCATGTGCCCAGAAGGCACAGGGCCGAATTGATGCGCAGCTGACCCCTTTGATCAAGTTGACTTTCGCCTACCATGATAAAGATGACAGCGGTACGCTGAGCTATGACGAGAGCATCATCTTCTTTGCCAACTTTGCTGCACTCTGTGATCCATACATGGACTGCATTTCACTCATGGGCGCGGGTGCCAGCCCTACCCTGGAGTGGGGTGAGGATGGGATCCCCAAACCCAAGAAGCTACTTGGCCTGGCGCCGGGTTTAGAGGTTTAGGGGTTTAGGGTTTAGGGGTTTAGGGTTTAGGGGTTTAGGGGTTTAGGGTTTAGGGGTTTAGGGTTTGGGGTTTAGGTGACTGGCTAAATTTTTTGAGATGAATTTAGTGGGAAAATAAAAGTTAACAAACTTCAACATTTCAGGGTCCTAACTGGCCAAGCGAGGCTATGGGAAGAATTCAAACGCAAATATTCCAGGTTGAAAGGTCAGCAGTTGAAGAACATCGACCAACATCACCAAAGCGCCTTCGAGTTGCTGAGCAATGGCACGGGGAAAATCCAAGAGGCCGACTTGATCGAAGCCTTGCTTCCCGGGCACAAAAAGAACCGACAGTTCATGGAAGCCTTGGGTTTGGCGGTCATACTGGATGCCAAAATGGACAAGGGTATGACTGACGAGGAGGCTGGTGGAAAGATTGATGCAATAGAAGCTGAACTCAAAGAAATGCAGGCTGGGATGGATGCAATGGAGACGAAACTGAACGCCGAAATGGGGGACTGCCCCCAGCAATAAGTCGCCCAGCAGAGTCAGCCATGGCGAAACTGAAGCCCTCAAGGAGTCAAGGCACTTTGCAGAGTCACCGTTTCACCCGTTGTGTTGTGTGATCATTGTGAGCCGAGAGTGTTTAGCATATCTTGGCTGGTCCGTTGTCTCATCTTGCTCAAGCTTTGAAAAGCCTGCGCACGGCAAAAAACCAACGGCGGACACTGAACCATTCAGGTTCAGTAACCGGACGCAATGATAGAACTAATGAATTAAGTTGAACTAAGATGAATTAAGATGAATGAACAGCTTACGCGCAATAAAGAGGTTGCAACATTTTAACACATTACACCGCGATCAAGTTGCATCATGATAGGGAGTTTGGCTGATCGGGTTGAGTCAAGCCAACTCGAGGTGCTGCTTGGATCACCGAAGCAGATTCTCACTTCTCAAAGGGTTGTGCTGATACGATTTGACTTTGGATGATTTGCGATAGTTGGAAGGCAAGAGTAGCACTTTGTTGAATGCGAATATGGAATCAATTTGAATCTTGTATTCACTTTTTGTAACTTTTTCTGTAGCTCCATCACAGGAAGCATCAGCCGAGAAAGTGCCAGTGGAATTAGTGGACACGCCCGCAGCTTGGGGTGGTGCGACTCCGCGTCGGACGATGTCACACTTTATCGTTATGAATTGAATTATGGCATAGATATTGAGGTTAATAATCTTCTTACTTGGGTAAATTTATTTGATTCAATATCTATAGAATCTATATTTTGTTAGCTATAGGCCAGTGGCCATTTATATTAAGATTCATATTCGTGAAATTCGATAAGAAATAAATTCCATGATTTGCTGCTGGGCTATTAGATGCTAATATCCATTCAAATTCGATTTTATCGTTATCTAAATATAGTTTAGCATGTTCCTATATCACTATTATATAATTTATTCTCCTTTTTTTTTAGAACTGTCGTTGAGGATCCCAATCGACTTAAATTCTATTTTCTATTTAATTATGAATATATATATATATAATATTTTTTTATCAAATTCTAAATTATATATATCGAAATCTAAAATATACTAAATTATAAATAAAAAAACGATTGAAAATTAGTATATTCATATAAATTAAATATTACTATTATTATTAATAAAATACGTATTAATAGTATTATATATTTAATTCTAATATTATAATTATTATGAATATTATTATATTTAAGAAATTCAATATATACTAAATTCAATAGCATTAATAATATAGATATTAGATCATTATTCTAATTATCAAAAAAGAATATAAACTATATATCATACTATTAAAATTAGTATAAGATTATATGAATTTTCATAATATTCTTGTTATAAATATATCTATAAGTATATATTTATATAATTTCAG
>CAJNDV010016335.1:152981-177128 GCA_905221635.1 Symbiodinium sp. CCMP2456 | reverse complement strand
GCAGGCGCAGTCGCAGTCGCAGTCGCAGTGGAAAAAGCAGTAGTAGTAGCAGTAGCAGAAGAAGAAGAAGCAGTAGTAGTAGTAGTAGTAGTAGTAGTCGTCGTCGTAGTGGTAGTGGTAGTGGTCGTGGTAGTAGTGGAGGTGGTAGTAGTAGTAGTAGTAGTAGTAGTAGTTTTGCCTCCTACATGGCTGAGCGAGTCGCGAAGTAGGGTCTCAGGAGATTGACGAGTGAATTCACTCAAGGTAGGCACTGTATTGCCCGCACATCCTATCCTGTTGACAGGCAGTTCCGCACAAGACTGCACATAGCTATATGCGCGGTAGTCCAAGCTACCATGGTCACAGAGACTAGGCTTGGTGTCAACCATGTCTCAGCATTCAATTACGAAAGTTCCACTGCAAAATACAGCATACAGTGCAAATACAAATTACCAATTACAAATTACGAATTAAGTAGATGCATTGTACATCGTCAGGCTCTCAGAGTCAGTCACTTCCACGTCAGACGATGAACAGCCAGAGAACTGTAGAATACCAGAGTACCGAGGTACTCAGGTATTCTACTACACCTGATCCAGCATTGTCATCTCACCATGTGCTGAAAATCGGCATTCATTTATTCAGTCAGCTCCAGGGATATTGCTGAGACAAGGCAGAATACCAGAATACTACAGCATCCAGGTAGTCAACTTCACTTTTCTTCCTGCAGTCACCTCTCTTCATGCGCACAAAGCACAGCCAATTAAGCATGTTTGTCCCAGCGGTAGCCGAGAAGGAGCGAGACACACCAAGTCTGCAGCATCTCATGCCCCAAACCATTGCATAATAGTGGCAGCCAGGTCGCACGAAGGATTTGAATCCCCATGAGCTTCTTATCTGACCTGATTCCGAATACTGGCGCCTGAAGGTGTTGTCCAGGCCCTTCGCTGTGTTCAACGCGCATTGACCACGTAGGGCCGCCACTGCATTCAGAACGCTGCATTGCCATGTAAGGATGTGGTCAGTAATGCAGCAAAAGAGCAAGTGGTCTTCTTTTTTTTTTCTTTTCGACTTCATCCCTACTTTCACATCCCAGCTAGGATCAAGATGCCGCATCTCTCCAGCGTTCTTTGCGAGGCAGGGTAGCAACTCCAGGGCGAAGTAAGCGACATTCTCACCAGAAGGTCAGTTGTTTCGCATTCACCATCGCCAAGGCAGGCCAAGCCTGAAAGGCTGTGAGTTGTTCAGCAATCCATCTCCGGAACTTGTGAAATCTCCGGTAGGACTTGTACAGACTGTCTGTGCAGAGACACCGAAGTCGCTCGCATAAGGTCAGAAAAGCCATGGCAGGGAAGCGCAGCGGGGGTAGGGAACCTACCTAAAACCCAAAGGGGGGGCAGTCAGCCCATATGTTTCACCATGCTGTCCTAGACCCAAAGCTATAGGGGGCGTGGATGACTTTAAGGATTTTGGGGACTTACCTAATAATGTAGTTCTAAAAACTGAAATAGGGTTCAGAACACGTCCTCCGCACCTGACAGTGGTGGTCGCAGTGGTGGGCAGTTCAGTCTTGGACATCACCATTCATCGTCAGCATCAATCCATCAAATTATCAATTAAAAGGTGCAACCAAATTAAAGCAACCGAATTCAGGCTGATTCGAAAATTGCAGGCAATCTCTTGTCCAAAGGCTGGCCCAATGTGCAGGACGCACTAGGATAAACAAAAGAAGTTTGCGCTTCTCTAGTTACGCCTGCATTAGCAGCCACTGTTGTGAAACAGAATCGTCTCTCACCTGCAAACTGGTATTTAAGGAAGGAAATATCCTATAGAAAGTGACAAGTTTGCAAGTATAGAGGATTCGACCATCTCGCATCAGTCAAGTTGATGTACGATCGTGCTCCCCTGAAGTTTTAGTCCAGACTGCGAAACATCCAGTGTCTGGAGCGACTCACGTATTTGGGTCTGTCGGGGCTTCTTCTTGGGAGTTGAGTCAGTGAAGGGTTCAAAAGAGCCATCGGACTCGTCAGGCAGGGGAAATCCTACGTCTCGCAGCTCACTCTTCACATTAAGGGTCAAGGAGTGCGTGTGGGCCACGGACCATGCAAGTAGGACTACCCTGTCACCCCCTTGCCATGGAACCGAAGAATGTAAACGCTCACGGCCGTTGAAGACTAAAGGTGTAATTGAAGCGTCATGAACAAAGCCCTTAACTTTAGACCCCAAATGTTCAACTGTTGTATCCCCACGAAGATCCTCAATCCAAATTCCTCCCCCACTTACCTTCGACAGAAGTTGGAAGCAAGTGCCATAAGGGGCGTTTTTTGTGTCGCGATGGGGTCCTAGGCACAGGCCTTCTCGAACAGCAACAGTGGTGAATTTAAAGGACGGGACATAATGCTTCAAGTACAGGAGAATGGATTGAAGAAACTGCGGGTGCGAGAAAGTTCCCTGGGCGGCTACAGTTGATGACCTGGGGCTTGCACCGAAATAGATGACTCGGGGGCTCGAGGATGAAGCAGGCTCAGAACTTTTAAGATGGAGTTTGAAGTGAGGTGGGATGCTCCTCCAAGCACGTAGAAGATCATTCATGGTTACAATCCTCTCGCCTCGTGACACCTTTTTGTTTAGGGCAAAACACTCCAATTCCGGTTCACACAACTTGGCATCGATGGAGAGCGCTCTGCTAATCAGGACGCACTCTGCTGGTGAAAAAACGTCCTGAAAACACATCTCACTGTCACTCAAAGTAGTGGAGCACGGTTGGGGCTTAAGCGCTTCGGTCATCAGGACGCAGTGTGACTGCGACTCCAAAACAATTTGGATCTCTTGGGAAGAATCTGCTGCGCCGGCTTCAGAGGACATGTGGAACTCTGGGGCAAGTCACGAGGTTACGACTGTGTCACAACCCTGAAGGTCAATGACCATGCGTACTCAGTGAGCCAGCACAGGCAGCATGTGGCAGGATCTCAGTCTGTACTACATCATACAAGGCATGCCCTGAGAGCGCAACACAACGGCAGCTTCAAAAGGTATGACTTGTTTGGCGCGACAGTCCGCTCCGAGCGCGCAGTGATTTGCTGGCAGCTACAGGATGCATCATCGACCTTGCTCAAACAAACGCATGTTTTGTCTTTCCGGCTGAATCAGAGGTCAGATTTGATAGCAGTTCAAAACGCACACGGGCATGCATGCAAAGGCCCCCGCAGGTAAGAGCTCAATGCCGATTGGCACGGCACATTCTGGCAGGAGAGTGTAAGCACTCAATTACTCAATTACACAGTATTTACACCTGAGCGAGCAGAATTACAAATTAAGGTGCTATGCAACGCAAATTCAAAATTACATGCAAAGATTAGTGCAAAGGGCCGGTGTCGAAATTACAAATTAAATTTGGCAAATTAGAGGGCGAGCCCCAGGGGCATGCAATAATTACGTGTGCCATTCGTCATTGCTGCAAAATGGATGTGCTATAGAGATACATGAATCTAACGAAGACATAGACTGCACAAATCCTCAAGCACATCACGGCAGCAAGTGAGTGGGCAATTCGGCCCGGCAGGTGCTCCATCATCAAGTCAAAAGTGGAACAGAACACAACGCAAAAGAATCAGCGTTGACCTGCCAGGAAGTTGCCTAGGCTGTTGATGAGCGCCTCGCCGCTCTGCGGCTGGGGCGCAGGAACTGGCGTGATCAGAAAATTCTGTGGCGGGGCTCTCTCACCTTGGCTGTAAAAGATCCTCGGCGGGTTGGCGCTGCTCCCCACATGTTCTGCCAGCCTTAGCTGGAAACTGGACGGTCCCGGCGCCTCAAGAACCACTTGCGCAGCCTGTTGAGCAACTTGAGGTACGGCTTGCGGCTGCATCTGTGGTCCCAGCGTAGTTGGTGCCCCGGTTGCATGTGACGGCAAAGGTCCACTTGGAGCCGAAGAAGTCGCCGAGGATGGCTGTTGACCTTGGTCATGTGAACCTTCTCTTGGAGGACGCCGAACTGGTAGCTTAGGCAACCTGCGCTCGAGCTCTTGACTGATTGTCAATGTCTGCCCAACCTGGTCCTGCAGGGCTTCATTTCCTCGTTGCACTTGTCCTTCCAGCTCGTTGTGCTGGTCCACGATTCCCGTGACCAGTCCCTCGATCCTCATCACTCGGTGTTCCACGTTCTGCATGGTGTCACTTGTCGTTTGGAGCGTCTGTTGTGCAGAGTCCGATTGTCTTCGGCCTGCAAAGACGCCATCCTCCAGCCTCAGAGTCTTTTGCATGAGCTGGTCGACGACCTCGCCCACACGTTTGGTCTCAGAGACACAAGGGCCAAGGCCACGCACCAGGGTGATGATGTCCCGTGTTTGGCTTGAGATCCAGCCCTGGCCTTCTTTGTTCGCTGTGAGCAGGGCCTCGGTCTTCTTGTGGACGACAACGCGGATCACCTCCACCTTCTCGAGCAGGTCCTCAAGCTTACGCTCAAGGGTTGTCTGAGTCAGCTGCAGTGTGGTCTTGGCAGCTTCATCAGAGGCCTTGGCATGGCTGGCGAGCAGAGGCTTCAAAGAAGATTCCACACTCTTGACTGTAACTTCTAAGGCAGACTTTGTAGTGCCCACTGACAGCTTCGACATATTCTCATACTGAGTCTTCAAGGCCTCGTCCATCTTTGCTGCCGTGAGTACGTTGGATACCGCCTTGTGAATTTCCGTGAGTTCCTTGGCCACACCATGGATGGTGCCGACGCTGGACAGAACATCCATATGCTGCTTCTTGAGAACATCCAGCTCCGTCCTCAGGAAATCCCACGGCGAGGCATCCAAAGTCCTTGGTGAGGTAGACGCGGAAGCTGGGCGGCCATGTAGGTCATCACACAGGCTTTGAAGGGTTTCTGCTGTTGCATCCACCTTCTGTTGAGTGGCAATCAAGGCGAGGGCCACGCGTCGCTGCCACGTCAACATGTGCACAATGACCACTCCCAGTCCAAGGAGCATGATCGCACACACGAAGGCTTCAACATATGTGCATCCGACTTCCCGTGCACACCACACTGTTTCCACGATGGCTGTGAGCGGCTGGAAGAAGATAGCAGAGTCCATGGCGAGAGGCAAGAGCGAAAGGGGGACAGGGAGCACGCGGTCACTTGAAAAATCAAGCTGTCAGGTACTACAATCTCTCGAAAAGCATCCGCCATGATTAAAGTGGTCGTCCTGCCCCCCCCCTTCCCTTTCACATGTGGTCCGAGGTTGCACAACCAGCTGCAAAAGTTGGGCCTGTCTTGATGGTCCCTCAGCATAAACACAGTTCCGAAATCCAATTTACGATAGACTCTGCGGAAGTGGTTGAAGTGGTAAGCTTCTTTGGCGGCCTTGTCAGCGATTTCGTTTAGAGCATGTCCTTTATGGGCGCGAACATGTCTGGCAGTAACCGTGTGACACAAGGAGTGCCAGAGGGAAGTAAGGTAGTTAGTGTCAGGAATATGACAGGTAGGGTTGATTGTTTCATCGAGGATCTGCAAGACAAATTCACTATCGGTAAGAAAGATGACAGGTATATGGGGACTGTGTTTGCGGAAATCCTTAATCATTTCAAGAGCTTTGCACGCAGCAACTATCTCAGCTCTAATATTAGTACAGTAACCGTCGATCCTCCCTTGGCAGACGACAGAGTCCTCTACATGGGCATAGGGCGCGCAGACTACACAAGCATAGGATCCATGTGCAAGTTTCGAGCTCCCATCACTGCAGAAAACGACGCATCCAGCATCGTCAGTCTCATCAACCACAGGGATGAAACGAAATGAGCTGGGATGCGGATCTTCAACTGGGGGATGACGCATGGACAGAAGTTTGAAAGATTCGCCTACTTGGAGTAACATGCGTCCATGTAAGTCGAGGGAATGAAGGTCATCATAGTACTTGAGGGGAGCGAGAGACCTAGAGTTTAGCCATTTATTAATGGACTCTTCCCAGAGGAGTCGGTTAGTGGCAGCTTGGTACCAGAAAGGTGGTTGTCCTACGGCTCTAAGTGGCTCCCACATCTTTTGGATCAGTCTTGCAGCACTAGGCCAGAAGCCCAAAGATCGCTTATGAATCGATCCGAACCTAGACAACCAGTGCTCATTCCTTACTGCAAGAACGATAGTAATAGGGGAGTTGCGGTTCGCAGGAATCCTAGCTGCATGACCCCAAAAGCGCATGAAAGCTTGGGCGTGTAGGCCTTCCCATCTGGCATGGCCCAAGAGTTGTGCGGTCATGCGTGAGGCTCTTCTTCTGACAATCCAATTGTACGCCAAGGGCATAAAGGGGTCCGAGGAGAACCGACAAAGCGATCCTAGAAAAGATGTATGAAGGGTTTTAAGAGTCTGATGAACCGACTGTATTGGCCTGACACATGCACTCATCCATCTCCATTTGGATGTCACGTATGAATTAAGCAAATGCAATTTCTTCCTAATCGACCCAACGGGCCGTTTTAGTAACTTAAAATGACCCCAAAAGCTGTTAGTGGCGGCAGTCAATCTAGTGCTAAGAACAGATTGACACTGAACCCCGAAACCAACCAAGACGCCAAGAAACAAAAAGGAGGAAACATGTTTAAGTTGAACACCATCAAGGAAAACAGGTTCAACTTCGAGGAAAGGGGCAGACAGGACCCGACATTTTTCGATGGACAGGGAGAGGCCAATGACCTGCAAGCAATCTTTAACCTGCTTTAACATGCGCGTAAGCTGAACAAAGCTAGTGGCAAGTAACACTAGGTCATCCGCGAACAAGATATTAAAGAGCTTAGTAGAAGAGGGATCCTCAAAGTCAGTTCTCAACCAAGTACTTTCCTGTTCTTGCCATATAGTGACAATGGTGCCTAAGTAAAAATCCACGACTCGGGCAAAGACTTCTGCGCTGTAAGAGCTCCCCTGAAGGATTCCCCTATGAAGATCCTGGCTCCAGTTACAGTCAGCCATACTAATAAGCACAGAAGAAAAGGTAATAATTAAAAGCAGGAGTTCCGCCTCTCGATGCGCTCCTAGGTTCTCAAAGAAACGGGAGACTGCGCAATGACTCAGGTGATCAAATGCACTGGTGATGTCCAGTTTAGCCACAACCAAAGGTTGATGGTATTCACCAGAGAGACGGATACATTGTTGGAGAGTACAGGACACTTCAAGAGTCTGGGAGCCAGGAACGCTGCTTAACTGCCCCGCTTGCATTTCCGGGAAATGAGCTCTTAATCGGTAAACAAGTAGTTTAGTGAAGACCTTGCCCGGGACAGAGGATAACACGATAGGTCGGAGATCTTTCGGGACGGCGGGGGCAACTACCTTGGGGATAAAGGTAATCTTGGAGTGCAACCAATCAAGGGGTAGTTCCTGAGACCCAAGAAGGATACTGTTGAAGTACTCGACGAGGTGATCTCTTAAACCCGACTGCATTGCAATCTGTAAGAACTCATAACTGATACCGTCTACCCCACATGACTTGCCTTTCTTGCAAGTACTGAGAACGATTTCGAGTTCTTCGGCAGTGATGAGACGAGGAGCCAAAGTGGGTCCAACGGACGTCCTCCACATCTGGATGGGGAGGGCTCGATCAATCAGTTCAGGGGCAGAGTACTTGACTTTGTAGAACCTCTTCAGATCACAGATTGCTTTGGTGCGCCCCCCTGCACGGGTCAAATAATTGCAATGGGTGACCAAAGAGGATTGGCGACGTTTAAAGAAAGAGATGACCCGGTAGTCGCCACTAGCGCCTCTATCCAACAGTTCGGTCATCCATTGTTGTTTGGCGACAGCTCGCAGCCGTACAATTTGTCTACCAAGATTACGTGCCTCACTTCCAGCAAGCCGACGACGATCAGCAATCATGGAACGAATATGGGGTGGGTCCCTATATCGGCAAGAGGTGCCCCTAAAAGAGCAAGTCTTAGCAGCGGCAGCGAGCAACCCATTAGACAAATCCTGCATGTCAAGTTCGAGTTTCTCCGCTAGGGATTCACAGGAGGCAACCGCAAGGTCAGGGGAAATAATCCACTTACCACACCTGTGTCTTACACGATGCTGAGGTCTACTGGCGCATGACGGGCTTAACCTCTGAGAGAGGAGCACGGCTCGATGATCCGAGCCCAGAAGAACATCCGAATCAGGAACCACTCTGAAATAAGACTCACAAACAAGTGGTTGAGAGGTAAGGACGTAGTCAATACGGGAAGAGGAACCCCGGGAGTTGGACCAAGTAAAGTCATCGGGTTGCCAAAACTCCAACCCATGACTCTTAATAATCAGATTACTGATGGGGCCACGTTCATCAACAGTGTTAATTGCGCCATTGAATTCAGAAATTCCTAATTCATAATTGGCGTCCATGCAAAGAACTAGAGAATCGTGCAATCTTCTTGAATTCAAAAAGGCATCGAGCTCTGTCTGAAACAACTGCCACATCTCAATGCAATCTTCCCTCTGTTTATGGGGAAGATGTGCGGTGACAAAAAACTGTTTAGAGGATTCACCTTTGAGGAGGACACCTATCCCAACAGTGAAAACGCAGACCTCAGTGACTAGTGGGAGAAGGTGAGCGGGGAAGCCCATAGCAACCGCATGATGAACCTTGGGGGGGGGCGGGCTACATAGAAACCCCACATGCCATCAAGTTTGATATCGTGGAGCTTCCATTCCTCTGTTTGACTAGCATGACCTCCCAGTTCTTGGAGCCCCAGGGCATTCAAACCGTCAAGATGGAGCATGTCCCAAGTATCACTAAGGTTCAAAAGGGTTTTGCCCTGGATGTTCCAACTTGCTGCGTGAAACTGTGTATGCTTACCTGTTAATCTGCTTTGATTGAAGCCCCACCATGCAGAGTATAACACTCATGCAATGAATCAGCAGGCCTTCCCGTGGCCGCTTCAAAAGCTCGGGCACACAGAAACCATTCCATATGATTACCTTTGTTGTCAGGCAGGAAGACATCGCCACCTGCAGGTTCTTTCTTGTCTATGTGGAAGACCACTTGTACATGATCAAGGAAGACCCTACCCCCGTTCCAGACTATTTCTGGAGCCGCAAGGGGCTTGTTAGCATCCAAAGGAGGAATGGATTCATAAAAGATCTTAGCAAGGACACAGGCACGGATCTTGGCCCTGTCATCAATGGACTTGTTCTTGGTAGCCCAAAGTTTGCACTGGCTTTGCCCGTCAATACCGCTCTTAAAGGTCTTGCTTTTAAGAGCAGCAATGACCTTCGTCTGAAACTGTCTTAAGACTGAGATGTGCGAACCCGGGTCAGGGAACTTCAGGGAAAAGCGAACAAAGTTGGTCCTAGATGCAGGTGCCCAAAAGTCCTCCGCAACATTGTGCATACCGACAGCCTGTAGCATATTCTTCACTTCTTCGAAAGCATCACTCTTCCTAACATCAACCCATCCCCCAATGACAATCTGTAGGTCATCTACCTCACTGTTTTGCTCAACGGTTGGGACGTTGGAGAAGTGAGGGGACCTGGGGCTCCGGGGGGTACGGGTCCCCTGTCTGGAAGGAGTAGGTGATCTAGAGGGCTGTCTTTGACGCTGTATGTCACGGATCTGCTTCTCAAGGGCCTCGATTCTGCTTTCAGTGGCTTCATGCTTGTTGGTATGTTCCTTCATCCCCAACTCCAAAGTGTCGAGGCGAAGCGAGTGTCCCTGAATCTCATGTCCAAAAGCAAGAACGTCCTCATGCGTTTTGTCCTGCTTACTATGCAATGAGGCCATGGAACCCAGCAGCTCATTAATCCAGGGGGGAGGGATCTGCCCGTTCTGTCTGACCAATTCATGCAAGGGTGTACAAGGGGCAGGAGCACCAGGGTGGGGAGTTGGCGCAGTTATCTCCTGTTCGGCAGCATAGGGTTTAGGATTCGGCGGCTCAGGACAGTCATCTTCCGCGTCGGCTTGGGTGAGATCAAAAATAGTGGGTTCATGTGGCTTGGCTACTGGGACTGGGGGAGCAGTCGAAACAGCAGTGAGTCCTAATGGAATTGTCTCTGCATCCATAAGTTCATCAGCGTTGCCTGGAGCTTCATGTTCAAGTTTAGGCTTCTTGAGCTCAACTTCTCTGCTACTGGCATCTCTTTGTTCAACACGGCGAGAAGCTCTCTCAGTCCTTCTACTACGCTCTCTTTCTCTGGCTCCACTAGACTCAGAAGCGGTGGCCCTATTGGGGTCAACTCTTCCGCGCCCTTGTTCCAAGACACTATGATGCGAAGCGCGCAAGGTGGTCCCTCTCTATCAGGCATTTTTCCCGAAAGAGGAATGAACCCTGTCCCCGCAGCAGGGTGAGGTGGAGCAGTGGGGCCCGTGGGAGCAACTGAAGCAGCATCACCGTCACCAGTCTTGTGGGCACCACCAACGTTGGGAAGCACAAACTGTTCAGGTGCAGGTTTCATGCCTGTTTTTCGTCCTTCAACCCCTCCAAGATGTGGGGGGTCCCCAGGTACCAGGCCCAATACGTACGTTCAGAGTGTTTGGCTCCTCGGTGGGGCGGGACATGTACTAAGGAAACCTCAACAGACTCGGAAAGGCTCGAGCCGAAACCTTGAGCCAAAATGGCTGTAGCCATTTTAGTAGTAGTAGTAGTAGTAGTAGTAGGAGCAGGAGGAGCAACAACAGGAGAAGGAGTAGCCGTAGTAGTAGTAGTAGTAGTAGTAGTAGTAGCTCCTACTCCTCCTCCTCCTCCTCCTACTACTACTACTACTACTACTACTAGTACTAGTACTACTACTACTAGTACCTTCTAACTGCTAACTACTAATAGTAGTGGGATAGCGGTACAGTGGCGTAGTGATATAGTGGTATATAGGCATTGGCAGGAATCGGAATAGGAATACGAATAGGAGTTGCGAAGTAGCGCAGACACGAGCAGTTGCAGCAGCAGCAACAGCAGCGCTGACTCTTCTAGGCATCGTTGTTGATGTTGGCTTTGCTGTTGTTCTGGTGCTTGTGGAGGTAGTCTTCTCGTTGGTGTTGTTGTCGTTTCTGTTGGCTATTGGTCTTTGACGCTTGTTTTGCTGTTCTTGAGTTGGTGGCAGCAGCGGCGGTGGTGGCGCTTGTCTTGTCGTGTGTTCGCTACAGTATTGTCGTCGTCGTTGCTGCTTAAGCTAGCTCAGAACAAAGGTCCAGCAGCAACACATCAGCAGGCCGCGTAGCAAACACTGCCAGTGCCACACGTGCTTTCCTCAGGCAGGCTCGGGATTGCAAGATTAAGCCAAGAATTCGGGACTTTGGGATCTACAGTAGTCGGCTAGTAGCAGGGCATGGAACCTGCAGGGAAACATGGCATCTCTTGGTCATCCTATGTCGAGCGTCTCGCCACCACTCAAGGTTTTGATAGGGGCATTGTGGCAAGCACCTCTCAAACCCAGCGCGCCCAGCCTCAGAGCAGCAACATGGCAAAATGGCTGAGCTTAGAAGGTTTTGCCTCTCAGTTCCGCACGCGGCCCGGGCGCCCTCTTTGTCCAAGGAAATCGGCGCATCGTCACCCAGCACATGTTCCACTGGCGTGATGTCACCCGGCAGATCCTGGTCTTTCTTGAAGGAGCTATGTGCCCTCCGGACCATGTTACGGGGCAAACCAATCCAAAATCTGAACGTGTGTCCTGTGCACACTGTGAGGACCGAATGACAATGACCGCTGAACAGCTTTACTCACAACTAGGCACAGCCAGAGCTGCAAGTCCACTGCACGGCAACATACTGGCGCTTCCGCTGCCTGGGCCAGATCCTGTGTGAAGAAGGCAACGCGAGCACGGCGAAGGCCGCCAGCACCCAGGATGCGGCAGCCCGCCTCGACCTCACAGAGTCTTCTGTGGCGGTGTTTCACTCCGAGCCGCACCTTCTGGAAATGTGAACCATGCACAAAGGATGTCTTGGGCAATTCGAGCCTCCAGTCTCCCGGCGAGGGAGCGCAGCAGAGTTGTCTTGCCACAACCGTTGGGCCCGAGCAAAGCGAGCCGCTGCCCGGCCGACACGACGAACTCCTCGTGGCTAATTGCACACCTTACCGACTATATGCGCTGCTATGCAGATCTCTGCAGGATGTACAGCGGCACCCGGATAAATGGCTCGTGACAACCCGGCCCTCCCTGGCATTCCCCAGCTTCGGAACCTTTTTTCCCACAAATCTATGAGCCAGCACGAGGGCTTTGCCCTGCGCTCGATCTTTCCATGTTCATCAGCCGCCACGCGCGGTTTTCTCTCCGTGCTGCATCCATGTCTCCGTCCTTAGCCTCAGCAGTGGCCACAGCCCACTCTTTTTTCAACTCTCCGTTGTCGTTTCTGTCTCGCGCATCTTTCGCGGGACAGTTGGGCTCCACGAGGTCGGGAGTTGGAATTTCTCGAGGAGTGAGGTTGCCGCGACTGCTTGGGGGCCTGCTTGGTGGCCGGCTGCTATTGCTATTCGGGGCAGGCAAAGGCGCGGTTTCAAGGAGCAGCTTTTTGGGTGATAGCCGGTCTTTGCCGTCCTCCTCAGATGGATGGCGCCGCGGTGGAATGTCGTCCGAAGATTCTCCTCGTGCACGCTCGCGATGCCACTGCCGCCAAGCGGCATTCTCGCGGCGTGCGGCTACGAACTGGGCATCGTCGCCGTACTTGGCGGCCTTGGCGGCTGCCGTGTCCACGCGCCAGCTCTTTGTCAAGCCCAGGTTTTGGAAGGTACCCAATAGCTGACGAAGTCCGGCCATGGACGAAGGAGCCAGAGGGCGTTGGAACAGCCACTGAAAATCGGAGAAGGATAAAGCCCGTCCGTTCATCTCCGACTCTAATGCCTCGATGTTCACAACTCCACCTAAAGCCTTCCCAACCTCTTCGACACTGACGTGGTTGTCGTTGTCTTTGTCCAGCTTCGAGAAGATCTCTTTCAAGTGCTTCTCTTCCAGGCGGGAATGATGCGCACACAAGCACGCAGTGAGAAAAGCAGAATATGAGATTTCCTGCGAACTGTCAGCCACCGTTTTCAGGCCATCCGAGATGTCCTGAGCCTCGGCAGCCGTAGCCAGCCCTCGGGAAACCAAGCGCTGCACAAGGTCTGCGACCTTGACGTGTCCAGTGCCTTTCGCATCAAAGGTTTCAAACTGGTCAGCCCATCGGCTTACCTCATCCACAGATGCCACGGGTGCCATCGCACGTAGCACTGCCCGCTTGGCAGCATTTCCCCTGGTCAAAGCCTTCAAGCCATCGAGTACATCCGCATCCAGTGCAGGAGGGGCAGACTCATTCTCGGTGTCTTGAGGTTCCTTGCTAGTCAGCCAGGGATGCATCAGCGCCTCTTCGGCTGTCATGCGCACCTCGGGGTCAACCTTCAGGAGCTTGTCGACGAAATTCTTGGCGTTGTCTGAGATCCGGCCCCAGCGATTCTCGGAGAAAACGTATTGGCCCTCGAGAATGAGCCTGTAGGTCCGCCGGTCATCGCGGCCCATGAAGGGAGCGCGGCCATCGAGAAGAATGTAAGTCAAAACCCCCAAGGACCACATGTCACATTGCTGGTTGTACTTGCCACGCAGAACCTCTGGCGCCACGTAGTAGAGGGTGCCACACGAGTCCGTCATGGGAAGCGACTCGTCGAAGGACGAGCTCAAGCCAAAGTCGATCATCTTGATCCTGGATTGCTCCGACTTGTCCTCCATGCAAAAGTTTTCCAACTTCAAGTCACGGTGGCACACACCATTCCGGTGGCAGTAAGCAACGGCGCTTAGTATCTGCTTGACCACCTCCCTTGCATCCTTTTCTGTGTAGCGGCTTTTCTTGGATAAGGATTCGAACAAGTCGGGTCCATCAAGCTTCTCCATGACCATCAGAAGCCGGTCCGGCTCTTCGTAGACTTCCAAAAGACGGCAAATGTTGGGGTGGTCTAAGGCAAGCTGATGCTGAATCTCTGACTTGATGTGCTCTAGATTCATGGACGAATTCAACGGGAGTTTCTTGATGGCAACCTCAACACCGGTTTCCTTGTTGGTTCCAACGACGACCCCGCCAGACATGCCGGTGCCCAGCACGGTACTCTTCACCTAAATTGGTGTCGGCGGTTTACCTATGCCAACAAAACCACGCAGCTTCTGGCTTCGCTCTGTGCCCTTTAGGGAAAACTTATTCTCAAAGCAGAGAGGAGTCACATCGTACTTCATGGAGAAGGCTGTGGCAGATTTCGATCGCACCATGCGAGCTAGCCGAAGTGCGGGATCAACTGCGATGTTGCCGAGAACGGACTCTGGCTCTTCGGCCTCTTCTTCGCCGCGCTTGGAAATGGGGAGGGCAGGTACAGCCCGCGGTGCCTCTGGAGTCACCGGTCCTTCTGCATCCTCTGCATAACCACTTCCTGGCTTCGAAAGCACTTTCTCCGGGATGCCACTCGCATGGACGACCTCTTTACACTCAAAGGTGACATCACCGAAGCGGTGCCGCAAAACCAACTTTGCCACATCGTTCTCTCTGTGCGCTTTCCGATTGGGAAAGTCCCCCTCCCAGCGGACCAACTCGCCTGCCACCCCCTCACCCCTTTTTACAATGAGGTACTTGAACTCCACATCTGATTGTGGTGCTGCGACCCGACCTCGCCATGCCGGATAGTCTGTCGGGTCGAGCATCAGGGCCTGCTTTGCGTCCCATGACAGAGGCTCGGACCCACAAATCGCCACCACCTCTCCGGGAACTGTGTCGCACTGCACTTCGAACTCCAACATGGAGCGGTGAAGCCAGGGCGCACCGGAAGATGATTCGAGCACTGAGCCGAGAAAAACATCCACAACACTGTACATGCTCCGGCCTACCCGTGAGGGGAGCTGCCCAATTTAAAGCTGACATGCGACCTTCAGAGATTCACTCGACGTTGCTAACCATGATTTTCTGCCACATTGACTGAACCCTAATCGCAAGCATGAAGTGTGCTGGAATCCTCGATGTTGAGGACTGGCTCCCCGCCGTCATACTTGATCTCAGTCTCCTGCGTAGTGCAAAGCTGCCAAAAGCCAGCGTTCGCATCAGCGCCTCCCCACCGAAACCGAGGCTCGAATCATTAATCCTTGCCTTCAACGTGAGCAGCTTCCGGTCCAGAGGTGGCGAGGCACCCAGTGGCCAGTCTGGAAGCTTGAACTTCACCTGGCCCAGAGATGTGACTATGGAAGTCGTTCTGGAATCTCCCTGTACTGTAGGGCTTCCAAACTCAAACGTGCGAGTGGGCCTGAAATTCGGGGGGCCACGTGTGCTATCGTTCGCGTACTTGGTGGGCCAGGATGGGTTCCGAAAATTCAACAAAGTTTACAGTCGACTCAAGTCAGACAGGTCTGTTATGTAGATCTTCACGGGCCACACGTGCCACGTGTTCATTTAAATTGATGTACAAGAACTTGCCGAACGAAACCCGGCAGCAAGCACTCCACACACCCTTCAGTCTTCATGGGTCAAGCGCAGTTCTACGATTCTACGACCCACCATCTCGCACTTGTTGACACGAATCCCATTTGTAGTTCCTCAACCTCAATGCCTCAGCTCATTTCTTCCGAAGGCCTCACTCCAAGATCAAACATCCGAGGTGAGAGCCTTCCCCGGGCCGGAGAGCGGCAGCAAGCCCTGGGCATCGTCATCACCTTGACGTGTCATGTCCCGTCCCTAGAAAAATTATATCTGGCTCCCCAATGGCAGAAGAGAAGTATGCAACGGTGGTATGAAGCATTGTCCGTCTGGTCTCATGCCATCTTCACCTATACCTGCTACGATAGTTTGTACGCGTTTTCAGCCGCGAGTTTCCTTCAACTTGGGTTTCGTGGCAACCGTGCACATCGTGCCAGTGGCAGGTCTAAGTGCAGGAAGCTCGCCTGGCATAATGAAAGAATCTTCAATCAGAGAAGTGCAGAATTCTTGAAAATCTGTCCTGCAGGATCTGGATGCAAGTATCTGCCAAGCCAGCAAGCAGCAAGCAACAACCCTCAAAGATTCTTGGAGTAGGTTGACGGCTATTTAGCAAAGATCTGCAACAAGGCACGTGGCGGCCTTTGGTGTGGCTCACCCCCAACCAATCAGACTGCTCCGACTTTCTGACCGTCTTTACGTGAAGAAATCCCCCAGGCATACGGGTAGTTCTCTAAATTAGGGCCATACTATAAGGGTGCCGTACTATATTGGGGACCCAAAAAGGGACCCTAATTTTGAGAACTACCCATGGGACTGCGCTGCGAGCAGCAGAAGCTCGAGGCTCGGACTATCTTCCTCTGAGCCCTTCTTGCCATTCAGGACTGAAGCTGATGGCAAGCCTGCCACGGCTCCGAAGATCACAAGTTCTAGGATTCGAGGAGTTGCAGAAGAGTTTTGAAACTTGTGTTGAAACTGTGTGATCTGCCGCGAAGCTCTGCACTCCCTCTGCAGCACCGCAGAACAAAGTCTATGGAACACTCATGGAGCCTCGTGTCTGGCCACGAAGATCCTCCAACTCCTTCTCGGCTTTGGCAATGCGCTTCTTGCGCGCCTGCGCCTGCCGGGAGAAAGGAAGAAAACCCAAGGAGCTACCAAGGCCGCGGGACGTGCCTGCGCTGCATGGCTGGATTTGGCCCCAAACCTGGCGCGCGGGGACGATAGTGAACCAGGAACCAGGATCAAACAGATCATGTCTCACATCACCAAACATCAAGCGTCACGCGCCTGGATCACAAAGCAATCTTGCGTCCCTCGTTCAATCTCGCCCGTTCAGTTCCCTCGTAACACAACAGGACAAACAGATTTCCCCACACTATCCGACAGCTGAAATCCTGTGAAGGGACTTGACTGGAGTTGGGTGTTGCTTCGCCTGGCTTTGCTTGGCTTGGTGTTGGGCAGGAGTAAGAGAAGATTTGTCACTAGACCTGCAGGATTTGTCAATGCAAGCAGCGTGAGAAGAACAGATCGGACCGCCTCCTTACGTAGTCTTCATCGGCCGCAATAGTGCGCTCAATCTTCAGCATTTCCTTCTGTAGTTTTGCCACTCGTTGCTCACGGTTCTTTTCCCATTCCTTGGTCCAGAATAGCAGACCGATCCCTGTCCAGCACAGCATCATGCATCCAACGATGCGCTGGAGAAATGCCATTTAAGCGAGAGTCGGCAATGCCTGAGACGTCGTAGCGCAAGATTCGTCGCTCCTTGGCCAACATCACATAAGAAAACCACTGTCTTGTATTGTTTTTACCTGAGTCGCCCTCGATTTTGACAGCTGCCGAAATCCTTACGAGTTTTCGAGTACTTATTGTTGTCGAAACATGTCGAACCACTACGTTTGTGTCTTGCAAATTCTTAGCCAGCGTTTCCGAAGGCATGTGGCAGCTTTGCGACGGGTCTTACATGACCCTAATCCAGAAAGGCCTGAAGCTCCGCACCCTGGGCAGTGCGTCACCGAAGGTTGATCCCCTAGGAGTGGTTGCCATGCCCATGCCACCCAGCTCCCTGAGTCCCATTGTGCTACTTACACCGTGCTGTCGTGAGCAGGGGCATTTTCCGTGTTCTCCTTTCCATTCACGAAGCGACGAAACCTTCTGCTCCAATGGTCGGGCGAGCACGTGAAAATTGGGACACAAAATGAGAGAACATCGCAACACTTGACCAACTGATCCGGGAATTCAGCATAGAACAGCTTGACACTGCCAGGGCGGGCTGCGGCAATCTCGTAGACTTGGGAGCAGTGCATCTCTTCCAGCAACGACCGGTCGTGGGTCACCAGAAGCAGGGTGCCTCAAATGTCAGTCATGTAGCTTCAGCTTGGCTTTCCCTCCTGCATCTGCTTTAGTCCGCAAAACCACAGGAGCGGTCATTGCAAGCCTTTTACTGGAAAGCTATTCACAAGCGCTTGGCTTCCGATACACCGCTGACCACCAGCGACGAACCATCCCACGCACAACGGATGATTTTCAGTCATGATGCTGGTCTCCGGCAAGCCTTGCGATACAAGCAGCATGCAAGAGAGATTAGACAAGTTCGTGACTGTCGTTGACGGATGTTGACGGCGGCATTGTGCTGCTCGTTGCTTTGCAAATGAAACTTTTGCGCTCCGCATGCGCAAACAGCAATCTGGTCTTGAGCTGTCTGCCTGCCGCCAGGTATGTAGCCAGCCAGTTTTTGGCCGAAGCATCCATGTGGTTCCTTGGCGCTTGTGAGATCTTGTGAGACTTTACAGGGATCGTGCCTGAAACTGAAACGGAAAATGCAACTACAATGCGAACAAGCATCGTGGGCTCGTCAAGCAAAAGTAACTCGGGCTCCCGCAACAGCGCTCGTGCCAAGGCGACCTCAGCTGCTCTCCAAGCATCCAAGCGTTGCTCTGTTGAGGGCAAAAACCCCCCAGCCCCCGACTCCACCCTCCTGCTTTAGGAAAGGGATGAGGGTTTGCGTTGAAATGCGAAGAGCTCAATGCCCTCGATCCTTTTTCGGTGTGGCAGAACGGGTCCAAGGTAAAGGCTGTGAGAATGTCAGCTCGCTGAGCCATCGGAACTGGTTGGGAGCGCAGCATTCCCAACACCAAACACTGCTTTCTGCCTCAATGAACCGTTGGGTTCGCAGACCGTGAGCTGAACCGCGGAAGCCGCAAGGAGAGAGACCGTCAGCAGGTCCACTGCAGGCCCCAGACCGCACAAGCTGCGCTCCCAATAGTTACGAGTGTGCTGCCCATTCGGGCAGCACGCTCATAACTATTGGGAGCGCAGGGTGTGTGGTCTGGTCCGTGCTGACAACTTGCAAGCAAACAGGAGCGAGTACTCGAGCCTGGCATCACACTAGTCAGTCACTAATCACGCAAGGGTCACCCATCCTCAACTACAGAACATCGGCATCCCCGTTGTCTGGAAGCTTTTCCTCGCCTCTGCTGCTGCTGCTGCTGCTGCTGCTGCTGCTGCTGCCATGAGTCCTGTCGTAGCACCAGCATTGACTTCTTCTCCGGCGCAACCCATCCAGCAAAAGGGTGCTCGATGCATACGTTTTTTGCGGTAGACCTCTTCCCAAAATATGTCAGGTATCCACGGTGGATCATCCAACCACTGTCGCAGACTTTTGTCTTCTCATGTTCGTGACGTTTTGGATTGTCGCCCGAACGTGTGGGCAAACGTCAGAGTGGACGCCGGATCTACCTGATCAGAGAGCAATGTCGAACAACAGGATATTCAATCTTCAAAAGAGAATTATTGGAACAGCACGGTGCTGCTCCAGCAGCGGTTCGATGCAGGGTCCCACCTTTCGCATCCTTTCGCGCTTTATCGTGCAATTCATGGCGCAGCTGCTTATGAACCGGATTTCAGGTTCACTGGCGCAGTTCCGCTGCCAATGCTTGCAATCACCCCGGTGTCTCCTCGAGTCGCCTTTCTGCTCCACTGCCGCCAATGATCGCCGGGCGAAGAGCCACAGGTCCGCTTCGTCGGTGTGACAGATCGACATGGCGCGGCCTGACCTACAAGCATGCACAAAGCTTGTATCATGACATTAACAACCTGGAGATGGAGCGATACCAGTACCATGCGATACCCTGGGCGGCAAGCTCACCGAACAGGACCTCTGCTCCGTAAGATAGCGAGTGGGTAGCGCTTGAGGCAATGACCAGGCATCAAGGCTCTAAGACTGCCAAAGCCCTAAGCCCAAGCAGAAACACGCCCTCTTAAATCATCTTCACAAATAGAGCGACAGGACTGTTGACTCGTGGCGCGCATTAGGGAAAACACAGTCAAAGTGCAGCTGATAGCATGGTGCCTGTCCCAACGCAAACAAGCTCAATGGCAGTCTCAACTGGACGCTGCAAACTCCCTAAAAACACTGTCTTATTTGCCGGCGGGTGCAGACACGTTCCATTCGTAAGCACGAACCATGCTCGCGCAGCCACTGACGAATGCATTGATGAACTACGTCGTAACTACGTGCGTCTGGGACTAGACTTACGAGTGCCGTCCAATAGCTGCAACATGCAAGGATTCAGAATTTCAAAAATTTACGCATGGGTAGGTAGGTTTTTGTTTGCAGTTGGCTATATGCTTGAGGCTTCCGCACAAGATTGTGGAGCTTGGCCACAGTAGCCTGAGATCCAGGGCTCCCACGCGCATTTGCCAGCCGCCAGAGAGCTCAGAACAAGATTTCTCGAAGTCCTTGGCCGAGTTTGGGGAATTTGGGCTGCTTCCGGTCGACAAGCCTTGGTCATGAGACAAACGAAGATTGATTGCGTACGCCGAGGAACAGCACTGGAGAATCCCAGACCAGTCAGAACGTCCTCAATTTTCCTCTCCATGCTTCTGCCTCCGGCCGCCTCAAACTTGCTTGTGGCCTGCATGCATTTCTAGCCGAATGCTTCACACATTTTTTCGATTGCTCAATACAGCCGGTGTGGATACAACTGGGTCTTGGAGAGACACTAGTTTAGCGTAAGTTCGTTCAACTTCCTCTCTTGGGGGCCTTGATGCCACCACACATCATGTCGGTACACAGATATCTGACACAGCTCGTCCGTGTATACTCCAACATATACATTGCAGCGCGCTGAGCTCACTATTGCGCAAGCCGTCTTTTCGAATCCCAAAGCCATCCTAGATCGGTAGCCCGAAGCAAGACCGGCAATCCGGAAGAGTCTCAGTTGGAAACTAGAAACCAATGCTCGCTCATGTGACAACCGTGCTCGCGATGACAACTATCAGCCTCAAGATAAACAGTAAAGCCTTGGACCCTAAATCTCAATCATTGACTATGCGCCCTTAACCTGAAACCCGACAGAATGTGATATGTAATGGCATCAACAGTTGATCATCACAACTTGTTGAAGGCATTCCCAAGAGCCTCCTCGTAGGCCTGCTGCTTCGCCAGAACGTCGGCCTCCTTGGCCTCGCAAAAAGATGAACTTACACGTGACCGTGGCATTATCGTTTCTGATGGAAGTACTCTCATCACGAGAACGCTATACTGCATGAGAGCTCTCTTTTCTAAGCACTCCCAGCACCACAGATCCCCCCAGCGGTGTAAAACCCTCACCCCTGCAGCAGGGCCTCACTCAACGCTTTCTGCGCTGCCTCCATCTGCATCTTCGCCATCATCGCCTAGGCCATTAGGGGGTCTGAGGTTAAACCGGTGTTTGCCTCATGCCGCTCGTCTGACAATGTGGAAACTCTGTCAAGGGTGCTCTCTCCCAGTTTCCGGACATGCAGTCAAGCTTCTGGCATTTGAGAGACGGCTTCGTGATACACTGTCTTCTTGGATCCGCCAATGGCCTCTTGGCGAAGCCAGCCAACTGAGGAGGCTCGCACGTCCAGAAAGCCACCTTCGTCAAGGGCTTTCTGTTTGCAAGCCTGCTAATGCCCCTGCTGGGTACACCCTGAAAGCTCACGGAAGATTAGCGAGTGGCTGACATGCGAAGGCCTGCAGCCACAAGCTCAACGACAAACGACAGAGGCATTATGACATCACGCAACCGAGCCGCCTCAGCATCTGCCCAAAGCCAAACAAAACCTATCGCGGATCTTGATAAGACGGAAAGCCGGCGTGCCTTCCACGGGGTCTTGGGCAGCAATGGTGGTCAGCCTTGGCTTCCCAGGTCAACCCTGCAAAAGCGCAGGCTCTGGGCGCAGCCCTGAGCCACTCTTGCGCCAACACTCCTTACAAGACAAGCATTGGACTCTGAAGGAGCCCAGAAGCCACAGGTTGCACGCAAGGAGCCGCTGCTCAAGAGGGTATGCAGAGACAAGCCCGGAGCTTTGAACCCCAACTCCAGAACAACCCTCTGATGCCCGAAGCCCCGGTGCAAAGCCCAGCAGCAGCGTGGTCTTGCCACAGCCGTTGGGCCCCACTACCACCGCACGGGCACCCACCGGAACCTCGAGGTCCACGTTCGAAAGAATCTCCTGAAACCCGCAAACTTGCGTGACTCCAAAGTCTATAGTCTCCTGGCCGGAGGGAAAAATCAATCACAAAGGCAATGGCACGACAGCGACGGTGTCCTCTCCGGCTCTGCGGACGGTGGCCTCGTGCATTGCCACCATGGCTGCACGCCGGCAAAGCCTCGACGCCTCGCCACATGCTGAGTTTGAGAGAACTAGCACTACGAACGAGCCAAGCGAGGTCGGCCCGGGTCCCCCATGATAGTTCGAGTCGAGGCCATGGCCCGCTGCAACCGAGGACCTTTGCATCTTCGGCAAACGAGGAAAGCAGCACCTCCAGCACGGGTTACGTACAGGATGGTGGGCTGTGCACTCTCTCTTGCACCGGTCTTGCGATACTACTGGGTTCTCTCTGCAGGTGTGCCTGCTGCGAGCCGATTCAAAGGTAGAGTTCTCTGAGGCTCTTGTCGTCGAGCGGATCGTTGGGCGGCTCTCGAGGTGCCTGAGGTGCCTGTTGCAGGAATCACATCCATATTACCATAAATCACTTGCTGCATCATCGAACCAGTGCAAACGGAGAGTGACACCAGGGCACCTGAGCCTAAGCCCCCATGGAGGCTAGCCCTAGCAAGTGCCCCAGGTAAGTCGGCTTGGACGAAGATCCAGTCCATGGCTGCAAGCAGGGCTGATCCAGCTTGTTATGATTCCGGGCTGCGGGCCGGCTAGGGCAGTTAGGGATCTTGAGAAGAAGATGTCAATCGAGATTCAATATGCGGTTCCCCTGGCAAGGGGCGTACAAGTTTGGCTGCAAAGCCTGGTTGGGCCAACTCATAACCACTCCGACACCATCTCCCCGTTTCTTCCATCGAACTCCTCAAACTCCAAAGCTGCGCAAGAAAGGGCATCAACGGATATCTTGGAAACAAGCCGTTTCAGATCTACCGCTGTCCGCACAGCAAGTCAAAATGTCATGCCTCTGCAGCGCAAGGCGGTACATGTGCTCGGGCTCCGCGCGGATAGGTTTCATCGAAGGGGACACAGGGCTGAGCAGGAATCAGGCTGTGTACTTCACTCGGCATGCAGCTGCCATACGAATCCCGGGCCTCTTCCGGCTCCAACAAAGCTAAACTGAATGTCATGCTCGGTGGCCTCTTCTTGGGCCATGCATGGGCGTGGGCAGCTATGCCTCAACAAAAATCACACCGATGATGTTTTTGGGCGTGGGCTGTATCTCTGGTAGGTCAGAGAGCCAGCATCGTCGAGGCCGTGGTGGCGGTGGTCATAAAAGCAGTAGAAGCAGTAATAGAAGCAGTAGTAGTAGTCGTCGTCGTCGTCGTCGTACTGCTGCTGGTGGTCGTGGTAGTGGCAGGTAGCGGTAGGAGTAGGAGTGGGAGCTGTTGTTGTTGCTACCTCACCCCCGAAGCCGAAGGCATCGGACCGAAGACACTCAAGAGCTTGACCCCTGAATTTCGGTCTCCGGACATGCCGTTGTTCCAGAAGAAGGCCTCCCAAATCAGCCACGAAGATGACGTGGAATTGTTGGTTTCGTGTATAACCTGTCTTTGTCTTAGGCTGCCTCTAGCTGTCGACAACTTGTTACATGTCTGTAGCATGATATGTCTTTAAGAACGGATGGAGGTTCTAGCAAGGTTCGAAATCGTCTGCTCTATCTACCGGTAACAACGCTGATTAAATGTAAGGGCTTGCTCACTGGCTGGCCCAATGTGCCCATATTGCTTGGGTCTGAGCCGTCCGAAATGGGAAATGGAAACCACAACCTCACATCAGCCGCTCTGCCTCTTGCTGCCGCGACTGCTATTGATACTGGTCCTAGTGCTTCTGCAACTGCGACTACTTACTTACTTACTTACTTCTACTCACTCATTTACGTACTTGCTAATACTTACTTCAAGCTTACCTACCTACCTACCTACCTGCCTACCTGCCTACCTACCTGCCTGCCTACCTACCTACCTACCTACCTACCTACCTACCTACCTGTCCCCCTTCAAGGGGGTCTGAAGGGGGCTTGGACCTTCGTTAAAGGGGGCTTGAAGGGGTCAGACCCTTCAAGGAGGCTTGGAAGGCTACAGGGAAGGCCCTTATGGCGGAGACGTTTTGGAAGGGTTTTTCGGTCTGGAAATTGAGCCCGTCAAACCAGCAAAAAACTGAACCAAGAGCCATGCCTGGGGTTGGTGTGAGAAGGTTTGGTTTTGAGCCAAGAGAAAGCTTCCAACCGTCCTTGCTGGTGCTTGCAGCTCTCAAAGCACTTTGAGGGTGTCGGACCGGTCGACCAAAAACAGATCGTACAAGAGCGGAGGAATTTAGGGGAAGGCATCTCCAGCAGATCTGAACAGGGTTTCTCGAGCTATGCAGAT
>CAJNDV010016335.1:132002-152881 GCA_905221635.1 Symbiodinium sp. CCMP2456 | reverse complement strand
CTACTTCTTCTTCTACTACTACTACCACCACTACCACCTACTACTATTTCTGCGAATACTGCTACCACTCCTACTACTCCTACTCCTACTCCTACTACTACTACTACCACCACTACTTCTACTACTTCTACTACTTCTACTACTACTTCTACTACTACTACTACTACCACTGCTACCACTACTACTACTACTACTACTACTACTACGACGAGTACTACCGCTACGGCTTCCGCTATCGCTACTGCTACCGGTACCGCTACTGCTACGACCCTTATTTCTTCTTCTTCCACTACTACTACTACTACTACGACGACGACGACTACTACTACTACTACTACGACTACTACTACTACTACTACTACTACTACTACTACTACTACTAAGACTGCTACTACTACTACTACGACGACGACTACTACTACTACTCCTGCGGCCACCACCGCCATGACCACCACTACCAGCAGCTGGCGGGTAACGAGCATGGTGATGGCAGATGGCTATGCTGAAACCCTCAGCCAGCACTCTGCATGCAGGAGGTTCCACCTGGAAGTCGCGGTAGTTCGACCTTACTGCTACCACAGCAAAAAGGCTTCAGTTGTGACATGTCCAATTTTGTTTTGGAACCCCCGTGGAAAACTCCATGGTTTTTGCAAGCCTCGGCACAGTGGCTGTTTCTATTCACAGTCAAAGAAGCTCTCCAGGATTTCCTCTGAGGTGCCAGCCGTGTGTTGAGACCAGGAAAATCATCTGGGCGCTTCTCAAAACCGGCCAACATGGCCTCAGTTCGGCTGGACAAGAGTGGCGCCTTCATTCCATAAAGGAGCCGCGCTTCACGTGGTGCATGCAACTGCATCGGTCGTAGCCCTTATGCCGTTGCTTGCGCTTCAGTGCATTTCAGATCTCTCCACTTGGGTGACAGTTCTAAGAGGCTGGCATTCATGACCTGACAGGCAGAATGACGCCATGAAGCTGACCAATCCCCATGACACATGTACCTCGTGTAAACACAAAACATTCAATGTTGCTCACTGTCAAGAGCAATTGCACTGAAACATCAAGTTTGGCTCCAGCACGATGATCCATCGCCGAACTCTGTAACTAGCTGAAGATAACATAATGTAACAACCGTGCGAACTCATAGCACCAGAAATCCCGAGCCCGTCTCGTGATTGGCTTCTCTCCCGAAGTTGTAAGCGTTTCTTCTTTGGGCTTCCCTAAACGCAAAACCATAAACCCTAAACCCGCACAGTGGCCTTGGAGTGGCACTTGGAATCGACCCCAGGTGCATGACCTTGGAACGACACAGCATGACACTTCACCACATGCCAATTTCGACAGGCACAGGGTTTTCGTTGCGTGCAAGTGCGTCATCTAACTGGGGAAATACGCAGAATCTTCGCTTCAACTTTGAGCCATGTGGTCGGTGACAATACTGTCGTGCAACTGCGTCTCTGTCCTTGTTGGAACTGGCCTTGGATGAACTCCCACACCCTGAAGCGAAATACGGCAGAGTGTTGGACGGAGCACAAGCAAAACACAAGATTCGGAGTTCAGAAATCCAGCCCCTGCGCCCAAACCCTGCGTACATCTCCAAGCAAACTGGGACGGAAGCAACTGCCTCCAGTGGACTTGCCCATAACCTTGCCAGTGATCGATTCTTAATCGAGAACGACTCATTGCAAAGCTTCTCAAAAGAACTAGTTTGTTTCTCGCCATGTCTTGCGCATGACGCAAGACGCACAAGACATCTGAGAATGCTGCGCAAGCTGTCAAACACAACAGCGCTGAAGACAACCTCTGCCACAGAAGCAGAATCAGAATGCATATGGCCCGCATCTGCTTCCTAAGTGCTATGCTCAGTCAAAAAGATTCACGGTGCTGCCGGCAACATGTGCAAGTCGCGAAGAGTAGGTGTCCGACATCCTCATGATCAGTGCCATGCTGCACGACGTGATGCTGCTGGGGGGTTAAGTTATGCCAATTTAGAGACCAGGACCGAACAATCATTTGGGTAGGCCTCTTGTTCTTGCAAGGTGCCTTCAGAGTTCCCCCTACTGAGCCATACGCTGACAGAAGAACCGCAGATGCTGGCACAAAGACACACCTTGTCAGATCCAAGCTAGGTTTGGCCCTGCAACTCTGCCATCCCACAAGGGCGTACGCGCTGCAGACATTTATCCCAAGTTCCATGATTTTAGGATCCAAATCATCAAACTCTCGACCTCGGCCTTACAGCGAGGACCCTACCGATCCCAGCTGCTCAACCGATTCTGGTTGTCAGCACCCGGAATTCGAGAAATGGCCCTGAAATTCCATGACAGACAAGCGGATCCGTTTCTGGCTGAGATCGATTTCTGTCTCAGCTGTCCGGCGAGTCTGGCGAGGCGTAGCCTGCCGCAGACTTCGTCGAAACAGGACTTCGAGTACAGTTTCAATGCATCTCGAGAGCCTCAGCCTCACCGTCTCTGACAATCATTGAATCTGCTTCCGCTTAATGGCATGAGGAGGACCCAGGTAGTAAGGATGAGTTGCTTCATGTATTTAGAGTTGAATAACCTACTCACGCGCTGTAGCCAATCCGATCAAAGCCACTTCTCTTGCGAGCAATCCGCAACAGCTCAAAAAGTGACAAACACCCCCTTACACCCGCCTGATGAAGTACCATTGACTGAGGTACCATTGACTGCTGGCTTGGCGATCTTGTTGATCAGCCAGGACCTCGTCAAAGCGACACTCCATGTGGTCAAGGTGCATAGCTTTTACCGCCTGGCCAAGCGAAAACACGAGGCGAAGTACAACTGCCTAGCTGTATCTGTTTGTCCGGTGCACCTTTTGCCTGGGTGTCGGGCGAAGACTGTACTTTGTCTCCCAAGCCATCTATCAGCTTGATACCCAGCTCTCGGCAAACATCAGCCTGACGCGCATGTCAAGTGTCAAAACAAATCCATAAACCAGCTAAACATGAAGCAGCCTACAGCAAGCCTCTGGGACATCCTCGTTCTTGATATCCCCACCTGGATCAATCGAGCGAAACTCGATGCTTACATAGGGGAGCTGCAACAAGCACAGTAAGCTGAGGACCGTTTGTGAAGATATCCTGGCTGCAGCTGGTTTCAACTGGGGACTGTGGCGATATGCGACATGCATCCAGGGAGCCGGATGCAGTAATCTGAGGGTTCTTCGAACTGTTTGGTCCTGGCGTCCAGATGGCACAGAAGGACAAGTTGAATACTTCAGACCTAAGACTAAGATGCCTTCTATCATCTTGCTGGCTGCCAACCCTTACGATCTGCTTCGGCCAGGATTGCTTGCAACTTTGTTAGAAAAGAAGAGAATCGGCCCATTGAGTCTCCAAGAAGGAAACCTAACA
The DNA here is from genome assembly GCA_905221635.1 of Symbiodinium sp. CCMP2456. Lineage (NCBI taxonomy): Eukaryota > Dinophyceae > Suessiales > Symbiodiniaceae > Symbiodinium > Symbiodinium sp. CCMP2456. Next base: position 149,511 of record CAJNDV010016335.1, on the reverse strand, counting down.
TTCTCAGACGATCTCAGACCGGGCCTGATCGATGGCTTCGATGGCTGCATCGACACAGGCCAAGGATCGAACGAGCTTTACCCGCTCTCGTGCAGGCCTCAGCCATCCCGACAAACAATGTGTGTTCACAGCACTCTCATCACTTGGGTCATCTTGGGTCTATTGCGGGGAGCATGAACGGACTATCCCTCCACCCCTCATCGAGGCATCGGGTGACTGGAGATAGCAGGGCCCCAGGCATGAAGGGTTGGCCCTTCTTGTCCTTCGCCTTCCCAAAACGGATGCCAGAATCTAGGTGAATCTAGGAGCCTCAGTCATGAGATTGCGATTTCGACAGAGATGGCCCGAAGAGACAGCTGGGAGGGGCCCAAACAGGCAAAACCACCTGAGTGTCGTTGTTGACAATGACGATGAGCTTGTCACCGAGGTCCTTGTCAGCTGTCGTTACTGTTAAATCTTATTCCTGCAAGATTGTTGAACAAAACTCTACGACGTGCTCTGATGCCCCCCGGCAGGCTCCCGTGATCGTTGCAAGTACTCGATGTGGCCATAGTGCAGGGGATCAAAATATCCAGAAGCTACAACCACCTGGCGACGGCAGGGCAACTTGCGCGTGTAAGACCCAACGGTTTGTTGTCCCAGCTCTGTAGCAGGAAAGAGAAGGCTTGCCCAGCCTTCTGCGACATCCCGGCTGCAGTGGCACACGACACCGATGCTGAGAGCCACATGTCCGGTTGGCAAGGGGTGTCGATGTCTGCTCAGAAGACGATGTGGGATTCTTCTACATACTGAGCTACTCCATACGGCTGTACGTAAATGTTAGCACCTGATCAGCGTAGTAGATAAGAAAAGGAAATATATAAAAATTATGCTTTCACAGGGTTGAGCGTAGAATAGCAACCTAACAGCCAATCGCTGTAGGTAAAGTCAACGACTCACATTTAACTACTCCCAGGGTATTCATCGACGAGGCTGGCCGCCACGCCTACTACTCTGATGACATATCCCAGCCTCTGGCCAACCCAGCTGAGTTATAGTAGCAGGTGAATGTCCCTCGATCTCCAAGTCTGCAGAGGTGTGGCAGTGGTCCTGTTTTAATCCTGAGGACACATGGCCTGGCAGGCAGGTTGCACGATTCGCGTGATTGCCTGTATGCCACAAGCGAACCCAGCATCCTGTAAACCGTATACCCGGCCACGTGTTTCGGCATGTGAAGTGTCCGCAAGGCACCACGTATGCCGGAAGTGCCCAAGTAAGACAAAACAAGAATTGTTTCAAAGCCATGGACAGTTGACATCCGCAGGCTTGGTGCGGATGAAGAGTGCCTTCTGGAGTTGCATGCCCCGAATCTTTTAAGTGAATCTCCGAAACAGTGTATGTAGCGGACTGAGCCGGCCTGCTGCCGAGAGTGCACAAGCCTATGCACATTGACCGCAGGGGCGTATGTGCGTTGCTTGACCAACCAAGTCAGCTTTTTGGAAATGGAGTTGCAACGTCATGATTCGTGTGACATAGAGTTCTGTAGTTCTACGTGTTGTAGGATATGAGTCTGCGTTTCTGCGTGCTTCTCAGGTTTGTTGCATCGTCATGGTACTGCATTTTCCGGCTCTTCTCACGACGACGAAGCATGTCTGGCTTTCCTGCTGCATGCATTGTTCACGAGTTTGCGAAGGCATTCGTTCAGCACATGCCTGGCACATTCAGGCTGAAGCTATGCACACATGTTTGGAAGTCATGATGTGGTTATTCGCTCATAAGTTGTGGCCTGAGAGCAAAGCCCATCCCCAGACTTTTTGGTATAACTCGCCGGAGAGAGATCATCTGACGGTCATTTGGTCATAGTTGATCTCTTCCACGATCTTCTTCGGAGTGCTGGGGTTGAGAACCACCTTGCCCGAAAGACTGGGTATTGTTCTCTCTGGAAGACAAGCCGGTGTGATTTATGCCATGCCTTCACAGCCGGCCATGTCCCAATACGTGTTTTCGAGAAGGCTGGACATACCAACTCAGGCTGCAGCGTCGTTCCAGTCCCTGCCAACCCAGGAACATTTCTAGCAGCAGCTATAATCCCATCACGCTCGGAAAAAAACGGCCATGGCCTTCGGATGAACTCGTTACCGAACTTGAGACGCAAAGGCAGCGGAAGCCGCTGGTCATCCTGTCCCATGCCTACGCTCTTTCATTATTACCCGGAAAAGAATACTCCATAAGACTTCCAATGCAAGCAAGTATTCTCCTGGCGCAAAGGCGGGTCGTACTCCTCGCCGAACACGAGGTGCCACGTGAACCTGGGCGGCTTGCCCGCGGCCACATGCTGCTTTGACAGCCCATGCTCAGACACCCACCCCATGCCGTAGCAGTGCGCAAGCTGCTCTGACAGCCCATGCTCAGGCACCCGCTCCATGCCGTAGCAGTGTGTAGAGCGTTTGACCTTGCCTCGTAGAACCAAGGCTAAGCACAGCAAAGGCCAGCAGATCTGAAGATGTCCGTGCCTGGATAACACAGATCGTGCTGCATGGTGCCGTCGACCAGCCTGACTGAACCCGGCGCATCGACTGACAGCTGACAAACATTGCAGAAAGATGCCTCAGCATCCGCTGATAAAACTCCAGCGGCCGCTCGCGGATCTGAAACAAAGTTGGTCGGTGCATGGAAGAAGTGCTGCAACGTGCGGCTCAAACACTACTCGCCTGTTTGTCCTGGACCACAAACTGCGCACAGCAGTAGGGACCAACCTCAGCCAGTAAAGGCTTTTTTGAATACCGCTTGTTAGAATTTTAGCGACCGCAGACGGGATAGGGGCGAGGCCACATCTCTCATGTTCTCGCCGAAGATTGCCTAGTGCAAGGCTGCCATGGCAGCACCAGACAGAACAGCCGCATCTGGTTTCCGGCATTTTGCAGTTGGGACCTCGTGCACGGCGTTCAAGCACGGCGTATAGGTGCGAACATGCCTGCAGAATCAATGCATTCCGGCGAAAAGCACGGCACCACGAATCATCGCAGATTCTGCCCGCAAACACACCAACACTTTGTCTAAGCAAAAACTGTGGGTTTGCACGCGCACGCGCACGCGCACGCGCACGCGCACGCGCACGCGCACGCCCACGCACACACACACACACACACAAACACACACACACACACACAAACACACACACACACACACAAACACACACACACACACACACCTCCAAAAAAAGACGAAGCCACATGTCCCCGATTTGTTGAATTAAAGCTATTGCAATGTTGCCTGCATGTGAAATTTGATCCTCCATACTAAAAAATTGAACATCCGGTCCGTGTGGGAGTTTCTGGATGATGCCATACACAAGTGGCTACAGTAGCCCAAGCTTCCAGGAAGAGAGACCGCAAAGCCGGGCCTTGCCCCGTTGAGGCTGAGGAAGGGCACGGCCTTGCGAACGAACAAGAAACAGTGCCCTTCGGATCCCTATAGCCCTGTCATTTACTGCCTCAGTGGTATGGCTAAGGGTTGCAAAGGCTGCTGGGAGGACGGATGGATCCGAAGCATGCCCAATAGCAGCCAGCTTTTTCCACTGGCCAGCTGCAAGACTGCCTTCTCACAACTGTTCACTGCCATACTGAATCCGGAATCTGAAACTTCCACTGCCAGACTCGCAGAACGAGCCAGAAAGCAACATGTAAGCTCCCAATTCGCACCTCGGGCTATCGAATCTACAGCCGCGTTTACAGTGACAGACGTCTGCTGCAAAGACCAAGCACGGCATTGTAGCAAAAGGGGTAGGGCTCGTTGCCATTGTCTATCTCCACCAGCAACACTGATTGCAGCGTTCAGAACTCGAACTTCTGGCCCTGGGTCTATGAAGGTAAAAGCCGTTTCCCAGCGATCACAAGAGCTGACGAGGCAGGTCCAAGTGGAAGAGTCAGTCTCCAGGCTGCGTTCGAGCATTTTTTGTAAAAGCGATACCCCATTTGGCCACTTCTTGACTTCCCCCAGCCTCGAGATGGCGATGTTAAAGACAATGCTGCTCGCAGAAGCTGCTACATCTGCCCGTTCAAGCAGGAGCGGTGCGATTTGCCAGCGCCCTGGATTGTTGCCAGAGGCGCCCAAGAGAGAGCCAAACGACACCTCACTTGTCTGCACGGCTTTGCTGCAGGAGGCAGTTGCCAAACTCAATGCCTCGATCCAAAGGTTTCTAGTCTCCAGCGCATTCAGGACCACATTACTTGTAATCACATTCGGTCTTACATGCACCCTAGAAAGCACAGCAAGTGTGTCATAGGCTGCATTCCATGCTCCCTTCTTCCCACACGCACGTGCCACTTCGGTGAGAGATACCACGCTGAAGGCCCGGCCTTTGGCAGCCATCCATGTGAGGAGCTGGAGCGGCAGCTCCCAGTCGCCTCCTGCAGCCACGCCCGCGACGGATCCGTATGAGATGCTGTCCAGCTGAACCCTGGCAACCGCGACCTCGTGAAAGACCAGGAGAGCCTGTAGCCAGTTTTTGGCCGACGAAGACCCACTCAGAATGGTGTTCAATGTTACCAGTCCCAGCTCCAAGTTCTCGTCGTGACCGGCCTGAAGTAGTCTTGAAGTCTGTCGCCAGGCCCTCCCCTGAACCGAGGCAGCGAGAGCAGCATTTTGTACAACGGGGGAAATCGTAAAATCTTGTGAATGGTGAAATGCTATCTGCCAGCGCCTTGCTCTCTGGCAAGCAGTCACACAGGTGCCGTTCGAAACGGTGTTGGGTATAATGCCATCTGGCGGTGTGGAAAAGACATGCAGTGCGGCCTGCCACCTATTGCTCGCATCCGCAGCATACATCAAAGAATTGTACCCGACAACATCCCTCACGATTCGCCCGTCCTGCATAGCTGTCGATGTCGCGAGCGAATGCTGCCACGAGCCGCTTTTAGAAGAGGCACTGACCAGCGCATTGTACAGGATCACGTTGGGGACCAAGGCTTGTCGCAAGAACATGGAAAACGATTCTGCTGCCGCCTGCCACCGCTGCCATGATTGGGCGGCGGTAATTGCCACACAGCAAGTAGCAGCATCTGGGGACAGGCTGAACATCCAAACTCCATTCACTAGCAGACAAACCCGTCGCCACGGACCATGCTTCCTGACCGCGCTGCAGACAATATTGTGCGAGACCAGGTCAGGCACAGCACGTTCAGCCCTCATGGTTGCAAGCATGCTTAGAGCAGAAATCCATTGGTCTCGCGCATAGGTGCGGCACAGCTGGCGGGAAGCAAACTCTCGGTCCTTGCTCTCTCTGCGCTTGCTCCAGATGACGAGTGCGTGCTCCCACGGAAAGCTGCGGCTGGCAGAGGCCCAGGTCGAGTCGGGCACAGACCGACTCTGCCACAGAAAAGACAAACTCGACTGCCAAGTTACTTTTGCCGATGTCCGAAGACTCGGAGTCTTTTCCATGATGCTGCCAATCAACCCAAGGTGCGTTCCTGCGAGGTCTGGCCAGCCGGCTCTCAGAACGATCTCGCTCCATTGCAGTTTGTGGAGAGGCAGCCAATGCAACAAAGCAATGCTTTAGTCGTCTCTGAAGCTTTGAGCCTTGAAACTGTCGGCGCCGGGTCGTCTGATGCTGTTCGCACATCTACTCCTATGACATGACGACCAAACTCCAGCTGCCGGACGGGCATCGCATCTTTCCTACAACCAACTGAAAGATGCGTGTGCCGAACAAACTGATGCCACTGATGCCGCCAATTCGTCCTTGGGGTCCTGGCATATGTGGCAGCAGCCACCATCTTCGTAACTACATGCAAATACCTGAAACGAAGAAATTCAGAACATGATGCGCGACTCGAGGAACATCAAGTGACAGGGCTCGAGCTGCTCCGGCTTCCATGCAAGCGGTGTCTTCACAGGATGTCAGTCGCTTCTTTTTCAACTTTCGCCGCCGAAGGTAAGGCTTCTCGAGCAGACATTCAAGTCCGAGGAGCAGTCTGAGCCAGTCTGAGATTCTTCATGCCTTTATCTGGGGGAATGTTCCTGCATCGGGTATCTCACACTTTGTCTCGACCTACTATAGATGTAGGCACCGTGGACGACTACTCACGCACTGCCAGACTTCTGCTCCATTTCTTGGAGTTCTTTGAGCCGGGCCACCATCTCAACGACTTGTTGATCCTTGTTGACGTCTTTCGCAGGCTGACCCTGATCGCTGAGCAGCTTCTTTCTTTCTGGAATAAGGATTGTCCTCAGTCGGAAGAGTTCTTCAGCCTGTGCCTTGTTCAAGCTGCCGACATGCTCTTCGACTTTCTCCAGGTATCCTTGAAGCAAGCCCCATGTCAGGAAATGCTTCAACGAGATTTGGAGCTCCATGATCTCCTCCTGGTAGTCTGTTTGGAAATGCTCTACAACTTGGCCTTCGCAGGCCAGCAGTGCATAAAGGGCCATGACCTTCTGAACTTCTGCTTCCTGCTCCTCCTCATTTAGGCTATCAACTTTGCGCTTTCCGGCTGTCACATAGTGGACTGCCTGTTGCCCCGTCGCAGAATCTTCGAGCACCATGTGGTATGCTGGCGTGAGTCGGTATTTGCATTCCATGTGGATCTCGGGGATCAAGCGGATCAAATTGAAATGGAGTAAATGCCTCAGGATCATGACCACGTAGTCACTTCTCAAAGGGCAACTTTGTGCTATGCGCTGAACACTGCTGACACCATCAATGAGTCGCACAACCTCTTCCACTGCCGGGTCCAAACTGAAAGGCAACGCCGGCAGCTTGGCTGCCGATCTCGGAGAAGACGCCAGAAGCTGGTTCAAGTCCATGAGTGGAACGGGGACCAAGGTGTCATCTTCGATTTTTGTGAGTGCGGGAACCCATCTGCGGACTTTGAATGCTATAGCATGAGACATGTCGATGCGTACAAAGCACTCCTCAGCATTGTTGATTTGCTGCCGGAGCTGTGCTAGAACGTCCTGGATGGAAATTCGATCCCTTGGGTTGGAAAGCAATCTAGTGTCGGTTTCCAGCGATTGAAAAGACATGGCAAGAAGCTGCGCGATATCACGATATGGCTCGTGATGTTTGCTGCTGTCAATCACCATGCAAATATTGAACTGGAAGCTGTTGCGATGATAAAAGGCATCCTCGATGTATACGGGAGTACCCATCATGACCCGGTCGCCGCACACAATGGAGACAACACGGCCCTTGATTGTGGAATCCGGCAGCAAGTAGTGGCCGACCTTCTGAAAAGAGGTGCTGGCCCCTGGCGGGTCAGCACACTGCACGATTGGCCCCGCATCTTTATCGAACACACAGAAAAGCAAGGCTTCAAGGTAGCACTTGGCATCAGCTTTGGCCCCATTGCTGTCAAACATGCTCTATGCTGGCGGTGGTAAATCTGAGTTTGCGGAGCAAAAACTGACAGTTGTGAAGCTGTGGAAAAAGCACGGAGGCAACCCAGAACATGATCCCCGCACCTGTGCCACACCCAAGCTGTCGTCTCAGCAATCTTCATGAGTCACTCGTTTGCAAACGTTTGTGCCACGAGCTTGAGCAGCAACGAATATTCGTGGTTCAGGGCTGAAAGCAAGTCCTGACCAATGGCAACCACCACAGAAGAAATCTCACACCGTGGCACGAGAAGTGAAGGTGCTCGCTGGGATCTGCCTGCAGCAAGTTTTCGAGCTTGATTGTCGGTTCAGTGCTGATGGTGGGTTTGAGCATGCATAATCCATTTCAGATACATGCTGCACTGAACTCTCAAGTGGCCGTGGTGCTTACCTGGCCTGCAAAAAAACCGTAAACGTGGCCAGGTTCCAATAGTTGGAGACGATGTGGGCCCTGGGTCGCATCGGCCAGCCCAATTTATGTAGTCGCCAAGTAGCAGGATCCTTATAAGATACTACAAGGACCCCAAATAAAGAACCTCTTGACATCTTGATCCAAAGTAATTACAACCTTCAACCGCAGCAGCCCGAGGTAGGACCGGGGCAGGTAACCCAAGCACTCATCTCCACGGGGACCGTCGACAGGGTCTCTACCTTCAGCCGATGTCTCTGTTATAGATGCATTCCCTCCCAGTTGGTATGCATCGAAATAATCATAGTCGTTTGGCTGACTGACTGATACTCTATGTATGTATGTGGGTATGTATATGTATATATACACGTATCGGAATGTTATTATGTATATGTATGTGCAAGTGTGCGCTGATGTGGATGTGCATGGACGACTGTACCTGTGTGTGCGTATGTATGTATGTATTTATGAACGTACGTATGTATGTATGTGTGTATGTATGTGTGTATATGTGTGTAGGTAGGCATGTGGTAATGCAGATATGTATGCTTGTGTATGCGTATGCGTATGTGCAGGTATACATGTATGCATGTATGCATGCATGCATGGATGGATGGGTGGATGTACGTATGCATGTGCGTGTTTACATATGTATGTACGAATGTATACCTATGTATGACCATAGATGACCATATATGCGTAGATGTGCGATGTATATAATATGCACACCACACACTGCTTATCTACTAACAGATTTTTTCTTATGCCGTCATTAACATGCACATATACACGACAAATAAGCGTGTTTTTCAGCAAGTTTATTGACAACTGAGTTGTGCGCATGCATGCGTGGCTCTCACGCAGTCATGCTAATGAGATGCATTGAAGCCCTAGCACCTCTGTCACCTCTCTTGGGGCTTGTGAGTCATAGTCGAGCTGAGTTTAGTGTTTCCAATGTGTTTCCCGAGTGCAGCACAGGATCTCACAGAGACCGGCGTAAAGTGTTGCATCACTGCCCCTGGCAAGCGCTGCGAGATGCTGCGAGCGAGAGAAGTGTCATTGCAACACACCTGGCGGACCACCTGCTAAGATTCTTGACAAACTGAGGGTTCAGGGCTGCGGGTGCATGATCCGACGAGGACAATGGCAAAGCTCAAACTGTCAAAGCCGCCGCCTGCCTGAGAATTTTGGCTCCTCCCCACCTCACGGACGGAACATGTTATGACACTCTGGAGCAGCGCTTGGAATCGAACAGAGATGACATGCGATTCGACCGCTAGGGCCATGGCATTTCTCGTAGAATGTGAGCTGGGAGCCTTCAGATGTCACAGGTTGCCATGAAGTCCATATCAGTTCGTTCACGAAGATGAGAGCTCAAGACACTCAATACGCTGCAGCACACGGGGTGGTGACTCCACCATGTGCACGAATAAGAGGGGCAGGATTAAGTCCGCGGCCAGCAGGGGCAATAGGCAGTAGGTCTGCCTAACGGACTGAAGGCAATGGAAGGAAGCAGCTACCATAGGCCCCATAGCAGCTCCTTATAGGCTTCTATATATGAACCCCAAAAAAGGAACTACTTTAGGGCCTATGGGTACTCACTTCGGGTGCATGATAATGTTGTCAGTGGCACATGACTCTCCCTGCATTTCAGCTTCGCCCTGTGGCGTGCCTCTACCCACTCCAGCGGCTCTTTGCAGTGCACGATGACGAACTCGAGCGTAATCCCCTGGGAGGATGAGTTGCACTGTAAGCACTGATGTACACTGCCGACAGTGGCCACTGCTGCCAGCCACTGAGTGAAACAACGATCCAAGCCGTCACGGCATCTGGGCTTGGTACTCTGGGTCCGCCCAACAGTGCCGGATAGGACTGTCTGGCCTTCAACTCAACTTCGCTTCTGCAGTGCTTTGGCGGTTGATGGCCCCTGCCTGCAACGCTGCATTCTCTGTCAGCTGCAATCTGGAGATTGCCTGCTGTATTTCTTCGAAACAAGCAGAAACAGCCGATGCGACCGTAGCGCTTGGTCCCATTTCTTCTGCAAGCTGCTGCGTTCCTAAACATGCTGCGAGAACGGCCTCCCCACCAATGTGTGAGTGTTCCCAGATTTCAGATACATATGACTGCCGAAACGCATCCTTCCCTGACCTCGCGGTAAGGCCACACAGATGTCTCCTTGGAAAGCAGCGGAAATTTCTGCACCGGAAATGCACAGCATGACTGCCTTCTGCTGCCGCTGTAGCTGGGTCGGGTGCTGCCAGAATCGGCTTCACCAACTGCCAAGTCAAGTCAGCAAGAAACAAGAAAAGTACCGTCATCCTATTGTGGTGCCGGACGGCCCAACTGATGTATGACTTCAGGGGCCTCGTTGAGATCATCGACCATAGACATCGCCTGGTAGGAAGTACCGGCAGCAACATCAACGAGAGAATGAACATGTAACATGCTACAGTTCTCGGGCCACGGCAATGCCAGAGTATGTGTAAGCATCCTCGTCTCCCATCGGAAGTTTAGCCTGCTGCTCAATGAACTCTGCCAGCAGCACTTCTCTTTTTTCCGGCCCCTGCCGTCCGCAAGTCGAAAGGAAACTTCCTGCAACGCTTCTGGCAGCGCCGACCCCACGTGCTGGGCCTGGGGGAACCCTTCAGGCTTCTGGCTTCAAACCTTGCCTCTGCCACGAGCAGGTATGCCATGAGCAGCGGGGCCTCGAAGGTCAAACGCTCGCACGAGCCGCGAGATTTCGCTAGCAGCATCAAATCATGTTCACCACTGCGACTGCAAACTACCGCCACGACGACGACTACTGCTGCTACTACTACTACTACTACTACTGCTACTAAACCTGCTACTACTACTACTACTACTGCTGCTGCTGCTGCTGCTGCTGCTGCTGCTGCTACTACTGCTACCTCTACTACGGCGCGACAAAAACCAGCACAACTATATTGTCACTACTAGTTACTAGCACATGCGAACGAGTCTATTCCTACTCCTCTTCCTCCTGTTGCTGCTGCTACCAGCTACCACCACCACTACCACCACCTCTGTTACTGGTGCCGCTGCTTTAACCACGGCTACAACTGCACGACGATGGCTGCGGCTACTTCCACTGACCAACTACTGCTTCCCCGCTGTACGAGTACTCCCCCGTACGACTACGACCATGATGCAGGAGACTACTGACCACCGCTTGTTCCGCTGTTTGGCTTGCTCCGTGTTTCGACTGGGCGATCACCTCCTTCCGCAGTCGACCCTGTATTCAGGTCATCCCAGAGTGGATGAGTCTTCTCAGTAGCCATTGGAGACGTCGACTCCTCAAACACGCGCCATACATTTATTCTTTTTAGGGCTTCAACGTGTTACTGTCTTCCGAGCATCTCACGCTTCTTGGGTCTATGGCAATGGAGCACACTAGCAGTGTCTGCAGGTGGGTCTCGGTTTGGCATCGCCTGAAATCCCTGCTCTGCGGCTGCATTAAACAGCTCGGCCAAAGCGGCCATGCGACAGCGCTCTGTCGCAGGCAAGCCTGGATCGGCCACGCAACACACGCGACAGCCATGTGCAGGAACACAAATGCAGCATACCAGTTTTCATGTCAAGATTTCACGCCATTCATCGATCACAGTGACATGAAACTTCCTACACAGCATCTCGCTCGCCGGCTCAGGCGACCACCGACAGAGCCCGCACGGTGCGGGGACATTACAATGTTCTCCAAGCCTGTCACGTCGAGGACATGCAGGCAGAAGACATCATGGCTGGCGGGCTGCCACTCGTCAATAGATATTCGTCGTAAGTTCTTCAGAACAGCCGCCGACTACAGCAGCCCTTCGACAAATCCCTTTCTCCAAAGCTTGCACGATTCAGCAGACATGCAAGCATATCGTACGCTGTATGGAAACCCACCCATCCGATGTTCCCGCCTCCGAATTCAAACTTTGCAGAAACAGGGGTGCTGCATCGGCTCTTGGCATCTGCAGGGTATTTGTACCAGCAGTCCACTCCTGCCTGGGCTGCTGGCATCGAGTTGGAACATGAAGTCGAATCCAAGCTGAATCATGCTTGAAAGAAGTGGGTTTCAATTTGCAACTGCCACCCGCGAGTCATCCTAAGTCTATCCAACTTGAGCCGCTCCTTATTGACCCTCACTCCTTGACCCTGCAAATTGGCCAACTTGGGTTTCTGTAAGTCGCTAAACAGCCATCGCACCTCTCCCTGCACACCCTAACATCCCACAACCTGTGCTACCGTAATTAAGTCGTGCCAGGAAGCGCCCAGCAAGTGGTTGCTTCGGAGCGCATTGAAGAAAGCTTCCTCATTGAGGACGTGCCCTCCTCAAAGGTACAGAGGGGATTGACTGATATGCTTGCGGTCAATGACCGGAAACGGCCACAGCCGTCGTGTATCATCATTGGTCGTCCCTTCCAGAGCCATCTCAGCGAAAATAGTTCATGATTCATGGATATTAATGGCTGGCAAGGTGCGACCAACGTTGACGATGACCGAGCCTGGCGGAAGCAAGGTGATCTCCTTCTCACCAATAAGACCCTCTGTCTCCGGGGTGTCCGGCAGGCAAATGAAGAGCATCCTTGGCTGTTGGATCGGGCTCTTGGTAACTCACGGCCCTCGGCAGGCTGGACCTCAATCAAATTTTAAAGCCTATAGACCTGAACGTGCTGTGACCGAACGCTTACATACCAAACGTGTGGAGGGTTTGGCAGGGCCGCCAGCTGGGCTGGAGTGTAGCTCCACGGGGTGGCTGTGCAGAGGTGGAGCATCACGTCAGCCTTGAACAGACCAACAATCGAGAAATGCGACTTCACCCAGCCGGAGGTGACCAGTAAGGCCTTACCGTCTTGCCAGACTAGCCGGAACCGCATCTCAAGCCTGAATGCAGGAAGCCTGTACTCTGCAAACTTACTTCAAGCCAGCATCTTGCAATGGAATTTAAGGGATTCTACAGCGTTTACGGTTCGCTCTGGGCGTTGTACTGGTTGACAACCACTTGCAAGATTGAAGGGTGGCGGCTTCGGACGTGGTTGTATGTGCCGCAGACACGGATTCTGCCTGTGGATTACCCGAATCCAGCTGTTCCACCAACCACTGCAGTTAAAGTTTTCCTTGCCGCGTTACAGATTGGGTTGAGCACCTTTGAGGTTCGGGCATGGCTCGATGACTCGTTCAGTTTGGAGAGATTGGGCCAGGTACAATTACAAGTGGAAGTACTTCGGGCAGGAGAAACATTGCTTTTTCCAACATGCCAAGCGGCTGCACCATGGGCAGCAGATCACGCAGTTGCGATGGATGACGCAGGCCCACCTCACCTTGGTTTACCATGAACCCTGTTCGGGCTCGTGTTCCTAACCAGTTCCCTGACCTTTGGGCACCCGCAGTGCCTGGCTCGGGCAGCTTGAGATCGCCAGTTGCTGCCGTCTTCCGGGTAGCGAGAACTCGCATATTCATTGCGGCTAACACCTTAGTTAGATTGTCGGGCTCGCCGGGCGAATGATCGGATTGCCAAGAGTTCTTACCTTGTCAAGCGGCGCGCGAGACTCTCCGCCCAACTTCACCGAAGCCCAACCTCCGCAAAAGCAAAAGCCACAGCACCAAGCTGGCACCAGGAGTTGTACTGTTGATGATATAAATCCTTCATTACTTTGATTAAGGACCCTAAACTATGACAAGTACGGTCCATTGCTTAACTATTCCTTATTATGGGTCAGGATTTACATCATCAACCGTAGTACTTGTGGCAATGGCAGCAGCCGTCGTCGTCGTCGTCGTGGTCGTCGTCGTGGTGGTGGTTAGTGGTGGTAAAGCAGTACGCTGCGGTGGTAGTAGTAGTAGTAGTAGTAGTAGTAGTAGCGCAGCAGTAGTACAAGTAGTACTAGTACTAGTACTAACGCTAGCAGTACTAATAGTAGTGGTCGTCGTCGTCGTAGTAGTCGTAGTAGTAGTAGTAGTAGTAGTAGTAGTATAGTAGCAGCAGCAGCAGCAGCAGCAGCAAGAAGTAGCAGCAGCAGCAGTGCAGCGGTAGTAGTGCGACGACGACAATCACAGCTACTTCTACCACCACCTACGACGACGACTGCGACTCCTGTTGCTGCTGCTGCTGCTGCTGCTGCTGCTGCTGCGATTACTACCAACAGTGCTACGTGCCACGGCCGAGGTACCACAACCATGGTGTTACTGTTGCGGTTGATGTGGCTGTCGCAGCTGTGGTGTTTTCTTACAACCCAATCCGTGGGCCGCACCCGTGAGATCAGGGCCGTTGTCGCTATTACCACTAAATAGTATTGCTCTCGCCCTTGCTCGTGCTGATGCTAGTCTGCCACCTCGGACGACGACGACCCGTATTCTTCACCATCTCAAAGTTCAAACAAGCAGCACCAGCGCTCCTTGGCCCTCCAAGCTCAGCTGCATCATGGGGTCCGGGTCCCCATCCGATGGGAGCCCGCGAGGACTCCAGTCGCCCTGGCGCTCTACCGCTCTGAAAAAGCCTGCGTCAAGAGGCCAGCCAAAGCACTTACAGTAGGAGCCGAAAATGCCAAGCGCAAAAGCTGACCGCTAAACGGTGCTTCGACCCAAACGAAGCAACCATCCTCTGATGTGCGTGTAGGCCTGTGGTATTTAGTAGAGCTGAGGACGATGGGCCTTCCGAAGCTTTTGGTCGGCCGGCAGCAGCTGCTTTGCTGCCGCCATTCCCAAGGCGATGGCCATTTCCTCGGTCAGTGCATACGTGGGCGTGTCTGTGTGTGCATGCTGTGTCGAGCAATCCGAAGCTCACGGAGCCTTCCGTGCACCTTCTCATGCTGTACTCAGCACATCTTCCAATAGCCAATCGGAAGCACGACGGCAGACGCGGTTTGATGGATGGGGAGAGGGTGGAAAGCTACATGTTGCATGCCTGCCCTCGCCTAAGCAAATCGCCGTCGCCACCCCAGCATGGCTTGTATCAGCTGCTTTAGATTCAGCTTCGTGGATGTGACAAGCAGGGCGGGAGGCAGAACTCCACTTTTTGTCATGCTGAAGCATGACGAGAAGTCATGCACTGTGGCAACAGCCTTAATTACTGAAGACACTTCTGTCAAGCCTTTTCATCGACATGCACTTCGACGATGTTGCATGGTTCTGCAAGCCACGTCTTGTGCATCACTGCAGGCCCGCTGCCGCCAAGTTCACAGCAACGCCGACGCATCTTTCAAAGCCGTGTAGACATCATTGAATGAGGCCCTAGTTGCATCGTATCCGTGGATGGCCTGCACTTGCCAGCCTTCCTGAACACCTAACTCTTCCGCATGTGTTCCCGGCCGCACGTGCTTGATAGTGACAGGCATGTGCCGGTTGAAGTCTAGGCCCAAAGGCTTCCTCTTGAACACGAGCGTCTGCGTACGGGAGCGTGGTAGCAGGAAGGTAACTTCGAGCTCGGCCTTTCTGGCTGTCAGGTCCATCACAGCTTCTGCAAGCCACTCGTCACCATCATCTTGTGGGCACATGGCGGAGGAGGTCTGCAAAACAGTGAAGTTGCCACGGCCTTCCATGCCATCGTCATCGCAGTTGCAGCTGCAGCTGTGGCAGCTGGCTGCACCCATTGCTGCTTGATTGCAAGGAGGAACAGCCGACTCTGATGACTCATGTTGGTCTTGAATCCGGCATCATCCCATGTATGTCCCTACTTCAACGACTGGATCTGTTGGGTCTAATGAAGTCGAATGTCTCTTCTTGACTTGACGGTTGCTGCTCCTACGGCCTACGGCTCACTCTCGAGAGGCCGGTACAGCACGCAACTTGCGGCGACTTCAACACGTGGGCTTCCACAATCAACGTGCCAATTTACGGTCGAGCAGCTGCTGTGGTGGACGAATTGTGATGCCTCGGCCAAACTCATAGCGATCACTCCGCACTGCTCACAGGCACAGGGCACTGCAGCATCTGCACCGACAAATAACAGCTAAGTTTCACGTTGTGGACTTGAAGGCCCCGCTGAACCCATCCGCCCTCTTGTAGAACGTTCTTCGTTGCCACAGGCAGGCCAGCAAAGGGTATGACGAGGGCCTGCGCCAAGGTCAATCGTTTCGTAGCTTCCACATAAGGCAGAACATGGCAGAACCAAAAGCCTAAGCCTAGACGGCGCCTGCATTTGAACATGCTTGGACCACATCCGATTCTTACGAGGTCTGCTGGAACACTCTGGATTTGCTATGACGAGTAACTAGTAACCAGCAGCACAAGACTGCTTTCGTCAGCCGCCTTCAAGTCCACACCACAAGCTTGCAGATCACTCTCTGCAGGAAAGGCGGTTACCAGAATCTGCCTCAGCTGCAGCACAACTCACAAAAAGCCCTGTGCTAGATTTGGACAACTACGGGAGTGTTGCGTTCCTTCTTCAGAGCCATCAAGTTCTCTCCACGCCACGTTCCTCGCGGCACCACAGGTCCGAAGGTACACCGCACCTCTGCTGCGGGGCTGCCTTGATTAGGAACCTTGAACACCTACAGATGCCTACAGTAGCCTGGGTAGTACTGCCCTGCCAGCTGTTCCACTGTTGGTCCTCTGCTTTTCTGTCAGTCGTCGGGCATGCACGAAATCCCTGGAAGCAGAGCTTTCAGCCCAACAAACGAAGCATACAGCATTGCACATAATGCGAGAGACGGGTGTATTGCCGAGCCGTACAGGAACATCCGACACAGCATAAACCAGAACCAACAGCCCTGAAGCCACAGCATGCCCGAGGCAAGACGACAACATACGTTTACAGTTTTCATCCGGTAGCCACTAGCCCTGCCTCTGGTGACAACTCTGGCAGGACTATGCGCTTATAAGCCTTGCACCCAAATCAAGTCTCGGAACACACCTCACCGGACATAACTTGCCGTTGCCCAAGCTCTGTCTCGGTGCCCTTGGCTAGAAACGCTGTGGGGGAGTGATGTGGTGCACTTGAAAATCCACGCAAACAAGGATGCAAAGTGCCCCGTCGCATCTTGTGCTCATAAACTACAGGAGATATATCTGGACTTGTCTCAACTGTTCTTATTCTACTAAGTTACTAAAATAAAACTATCACGTTGCATGTCTTGCAGAGCTGTTGGCAGACCTATTATGAATAATCTCCAGCCTCACCCCCATCACTCGCCCACCTCGGGACGCAGCCGTGCCCGCAGCTCCGCCTGGTCTGCCTCTGTGGCCCGACTCCTGAGGTTGCTGTGTTACAGATTTGTCCTTCCGACCGGGGATCCGGACGCATGGGAGGGTGGAGGTGAGCCTAAGTGAACGGGAGGCGGCTCTGTGGCAACGCCGGTCACAAGTTCAGATTAGCAACAGCGGTGACGGGAGTGGTAGCAGCAGCAGGAGCAACAGTAGGTGAAGGTGAGAAGGACGAGGAGGAAGAGGGGGAGGCTGTCGGGCTTATCGTGCAATGTTAGCGGAAGTCTGCTAGTCAGTCTGCTAGTCTGTCAGCTAGTCGTGCCCTGAGCTCCAGTGCGAACCAAGCTCCAGCCAGCGAGACGTCCGCCCCCAGAGCCGCCTTGGCACGAGCAAGAGCACCGGAGTTTTGCTACCGAAGCACGTGAGGAACGAATGCACAGCCAAACAACCAGGTGCCACTTGAAACCAGTCGGACACAATCTAGAGAAGATCGGAAGCATGCTGGCAGCGATCGTCGTCGTCGTCGTCGTCGTCGTCGTCGTGCTGGTCGTGGTGGTGGTGGTGGTGGTGGTGGTGGTGGTGGTGGTGGTGGCGGCGGCGTGGTGG